>JAHPZR010008831.1:7500-10000 GCA_019787425.1 Platygyra sinensis | reverse complement strand
CAAAATGTAAAAACGATTTTATATTTCCATTTTTTAATTCTCTAAAAACCATATGATTTCACTCAGATGCATCCTTTTCATATTTTGCAATCATTATTTGCACAGAAATATTCGAATTATGCTTTGAAATAGAAGGAAAGATCATTTTAAGGCAACTACATCAAACCGGAAGTGGAATGATATTCACTTCCGGTTTCATTATTTCACAATAATTATGCACGCTATGGGATTCTCTCCCACAAGGGCGTTGCGTTAAGCTCATGAAATAACTGATATGACTCGTTGGCCTTAAGAACGAGTCTCTAAAGTGGTTCCTTTGACGAAAATGGCTTGAATTGTGACATCATGCAAAATAGTCGTCATGTACGTAACTTGGTGAGACTGCAAATTTCTATCCAGAGGTTACATGTACAACTGCAGATAAATTAAATATGTTGCATATGAAATAAGGTAAATGGCTTGAAGTAACTGTTAAACAACTTCATCGAGGGACATGGCAATTCAGCTAAATGAAATGCCAACTCAGCTAAATCTCGATGACACGGTTGTGGTTCTCTATCAAGCAATATATGCAAAGGCCCCAGAGGTAGTGTAGAAGCAGAAGGAGGAGTTTAAAAGCATTGTGTTAAGAATAGGAAGCTTTCATATTACGTGCATATATCTCTCAGTTATGAGAATACGCTTCAGGAACGGAGGGCTGAGAGACCTTCTGCTGGAGTCTACATTGGTGGGCAGTGGTTCACTTAACGGTGTCCTAGAAGGGAAGCACTACAGCAGGGCCCTGCGGACCCATAAGGCTAGTACTATTTTTCATTATTATCAACGCTATTTTATTGTCACTATTATCATTACTGACGCTGTCATTATATCACTTTAGCTCTTGTTGTTACTTTTGTTAGCGTTGCTACTTCTTCCATTGCCATTCAGATCCTACATTTCTTGTAGTTTGTGATTAAGGTCGAGCCCCTGTTAGAAGGGGTTTTTCCCTAGCCCTATAACATGGTGTACAGTTAATGCTATCCTCATATTATCATTTTTGGTACTACTAAATCTAATTAAAAGAGTCGATATTTATCCTTCATGTCCAAAAAGATATTGCATCTTAACAGACAAAGTCTCATGGTTGTTATAGGTGGTACTAGAGGCCTTGTTACGGCTCAGCTGGCAGACATTTGTTACCGCAACGGAAAATGATCCAGAGGTACACTTTTTTCGCCAAGCTGTTCGGCCAAGCCAACTGTCGAGTAGCAAGATGAGTTCCTATTGGCGATCGTACATCGAAATGGCTTGTCTGCTTCTGCGTTTCATACGATCAATCAGAGAAGGTGATTGGAACTTACACCTCGCCTGTATTCTCGACATGCTTTCTTGGATGTTCGCCTATGAACGCACCATCTACTCAAGATGCCTATCAGTCTGCTGATGTGACATGATGTCACTCGAAGATGCACTAGGAATACATCAGGAATGACGGCTTCGAAGAAGGTGGAAGAAGGCCTCTGCACGTCCTACGATAAGGGTAAAAAAGCAATGACAACTTTCATCAGGAAGAGGGTGACGATTAATGAAATTTTTTTCCATGATCCAATACTGAAACTAAAGCTGTCCACCTTTGATTCCATGCCCGTTTTCATCTGTTAAGATGGGTGGAAAAGAAGTGATGCTTAAAGGCGACAGGGACCTCTTTGCTCGTCTTCTCGTTGTTGCTCAGAAGAGAGATATGGGCCTACATGAAGTCTTCAATTATTACCTAGGTCCTCTCCCGTGGTCTCTGGCTTCAGCGGATGGGTCCCTCTGCACGGCTGACAAAGTCTAAGTTACTGGAAACGCTGATTGAAGGAGTCGAACCAGCTGAAGATGTTCCACCTCTGCAGCATTGATTGTTGATGGCACAGCTGTACTTCAAGCAATGAAATAAATTACAGCGACATTGAAGGGCTGGCGGCTTCTGTTTTTCATTCAGTTGTTCCCCACACAACTTAGCAAGATGCGTTGATTTTTTTACAAATATATATATCCAGATGTTTCTACCAAGAATCCCGAGAGAGCAAACCGTGCTAGTGTAGGAGCTGTCAAAATTAACATAACTGGAGGTGTTCAAAAGTGTCCCAAACAGTAGAAGAAGTTCTTAAGCAGCGGGGAGAACAAGAGGATGCTAACGCGATTCCTCCTTCAGCAGTGGTCAAGGGATAACTATGTGGATTGGATTGGGAATCGCAACATCTATTTTGCTGTTGAAGACAAGTGCTTTCAATTGTCTGTTAAAGATGGAAAGGTTGTTTGTAAGGAGATCACTAAGCTAAACAGCAACCATCAAGAAGCTACTTCTCCATGCAAAGCATGCATCTGAAAACAGCGAGACCCCCATAATAATCAAGTTTCCAGTCAGTGATGTGGCAATCCTGGTTTGTCATTTTTGCGGGATATATCAGCACGGATCCTTATAAGGAAGAAAGAACGAGGAGACTTCTGCCATAGTTGATGCTGCTGAGCCCCACTT
>JAHPZR010008831.1:0-2500 GCA_019787425.1 Platygyra sinensis | reverse complement strand
GTTTCTCCTTTTAGAACACTTTAGGGGAGTGAAGATCATTATAACGGATATTGACCGTAAGCAGCACGCAGTAACTTTGGGCAGATATCAGCGTACTGTGTGCGATCAGCCAACTAAGTATGACATAGAACTTTATCAGATTTTTGTAAGAAGCAATAGAACATAATCAACAGGGGGCAGCATTAGTGATTAAACGGTCTATACAGTAAATCAAAATCCTTTTCTACGATCAGAGGCAAAGATAAATTTAAGGCAAGCTGACAGATAAGTTGATATGAAGGGGCAGCAGTGTACCCATATAACCTCAGGGCACTGCCTGGCCCCACTTACTCCTTTCTCTCTCGACAGCTGTACATAATCAAGAAGAGGGAACTCATGAATGCTGTAATATTCACCAAATAGTAATGTCATGCCTGGCCACAGGTAGTGGCTCAAAGGCGTCGGTAGTAAGATTCATAGTCGTCGATGACTGAATGTTGAGCATCACGTGAATTAGCTCATTACAATAAGTAAGTACTCGTGGCAGGGAACGTCACTATGGGCATCAAGTCGCTCGCGTGAAGATATCCAATGGGACCAGTACAAGTTGAACGCTGGTCAACTTATGGCAGCGGCCTTGCTATTATCGCGACTGGTCATTAATTTCCCGTGTGACTTATGTGTAGTCTAATCAAAATACCGTGGTTGTAATGCGAGGTTATGCATAAAAAGCAAAAGATTGTAATTGTACGGCGTTGAACTGATTAAAAAGTTTTTTATTTTTTTGGAAAAAAGTAGATATCGTTTACGTATCTACTTCGGTTGATCCTTCAGTCATCAGTTATAAACATTATTGGCATAATAAGACTACGATGTAAGAATAGCACAGTAGGTGTAGCAATATATGCGTATAACACGCGCGTGCTAAAATGTTCTTATTAAAATTCTTCTAGATTGATGGGCGGTACAGCACGTGGAAACTGGACGTGCTCCTTTGATTGGAGTTATCTCCTGATTGGAGTAACCCAACGCTTCCTAAAGTACCACAGTCTGGTTCCAGTGGGGTATCAGTATTATGGAAGAATTTGACTAACAGTTTTAGAATCAAAGCTGTAGGCTTTTTTTGAGAATGTTGGGGGATACGCAGTATGAGATTTTGCTGGCAAACACGCTGCGGCTTTTAGAAATGTTCTTTGGGCAATCGCGTTTTTAAAGCGCTGTGACGTCTGGCCGATGTATGCACCCGCATCACTTTTTTAATTTCTTTTAATTTCTGAGGTTACTGTTATGTGTCGAGAGTAGAAATGTGTTGTGGCTAGCTTAGTGCCATGAGGTGCTATGATCCTGGGCGCATTCATATCTCTATCCTGTCTAGGCTTTTTAATTTCTCACTTGAAGAGCTGATTTCCAGTACGGCTCAGTGCACATATCCCTATGCTCTATTTCTCTATTTCGCGCTATTCTATGGTATGGGCTAGCGCACATAAAACCAGGCACTTGTGCGGATGCACTATGAGCTGAAGCTTTACACTGCAAGTTTAGCGCAGAGAGCGCTAGCCTATAGGGAATTACAGTACGCAGCTGGACGTCAGGTGCTGCTTCTCTTAAGTCGATCTGCGCGGCAGCGGCTGAAGAGGTTCCTCCGGCTTGTGTTCGACTTGTATTGCTACTTACGTGGCAAAGGTAAATACGTTACTATCAACGAATTATGTCAGCTATATAGCTAGTGAACGCCGCAGAGGCGCCCATGTCCAGGGAGGTTGCTTCCAATGTCAGGCCTAAAAAAAGCATGTCTCGAAAGCGTTGAAGAAGGAGATATCTTTCTATCTGAATCCCAAGAACAATACTAGTATGGTGCTCCTCCAGAGATGTAGGTATGCATAACACACCGTGCGCAATATGGTGACGTGCCGACCTTGCTTATGGATGTCAGGTGAAAAACATAGAGGCAGCTTGTATCTATGGTATGGAATAGTGGTAAATCACTAATGTGGCAATTATTTCCTTGGCAATGATACTTGCACGCGAATGGCTTCCAGAGATCGCTTCTTCAGGGTAATTCAGATTACATATGTTCTTCTGATCCTGTTGGCTTTTCTATTCGGTTGTCCCTCGTAAATATTTCCAGGGGGGCAAAATCGAATCTGCACTGCTGGATACATAGACGCGCTTCTAATATTGACTAATTGAATTATTTGTAGGAAATTCTTTCCAAACGATTTAAGCCTTTGTTAAGTCATGTGATCTAAGGATATATTCTTTAGTTTTTGGCAAATGACTGATTTATAATCAATAAAAGGCTCCATACAAGTCGTACGCTAAACATCAGCTACTTGCCGAGTTGACAGCCATCGGTTTCCCTCGGGGGGGGTGGAGAAAGGAATCTTATTCTCGTTCCCTATGCTTGATGTCTTTAGGGTACTTAGTGATTTCAGTGTGTAGATATTTTCTAACTGGTTAGGCCGAAGTAGGACATCTTCTTTTGCGCAAATAGGCCCTGGACTAATGTTTCCGCGGTTAA
>JAHPZR010008830.1:27500-32719 GCA_019787425.1 Platygyra sinensis | reverse complement strand
GTAAAGTAAGGTAAGGTAAGGTAAGATTAGGTAAGGTAAGGTAAGGTAAGGTAAGGTAAGGTAAGGTAAGGTAAGATTAGGTAAGGTAAGGTAAGGTAAGGTAAGGTAAGGTAAGGTAAGGTAAGGTAAAGTAAGGTAAGGTAAGGTAAGATTAGGTAAGGTAAGGTAAGGTAAGGTAAGGTAAGGTAAGGTAAGGTAAGATTAGGTAAGGTAAGGTAAGGTAAGGTAAGATAAGGTAAGGTAAGGTAAGATTAGGTAAGGTAAGGTGAGGTAAGGTAAGGTAAGGTTAGGTGAGGTAAGGTAAGGTAAGGTAAGGTAAGGTAAGGTAAGGTAAGGTAAAGTAAGGTAAGGTAAGGTAAGGTAAGGTAAGGTAAGGTAAGGTAAGATTAGGTAAGGTAAGGTAAGGTAAGGTAAGGTAAGGTAAGGTAAGGTAAGGTAAGGTAAGGTAAGGTAAGGTAAGGTAAGGTAAGGTAAGGTAAGGCAAATGATGTCGTTGATAAGACCAAACGACAACCTTTAACGTTTGGTTTCATCAACGGCATCATTTGCGACTGGGAGAGACTGGGGAGGATGTCGAACTAAACGGACACGTTTTTTGAGGTGCGTTCGAAAGAAGAGCTTAACAGCTCAAATATTACAGTATATCACTTAGAATTTGTTCCCAAACTCTTAACTCTAAAGACATCTAACGAGCCGAGTATGCCGAAGCCGAGTCCAAACAAACGGAATGACAACGCAAAGCAGGCCAGGCAGAACTCGCCCAGAGAAGAACAACAACATGGCGGACAAGGAGATGAGTTGTATCTGGAGCTTTTTGACCTAATAAGAACATTACAAGCAAAGGACGAAACCAAAGAAGAACAGTTAAGGATACTACAAACGCAGTTAGACCAGGCTCTAGCCGAGATTAAATCGCTTCACGCCATAGTGGAGGCTTTTAAAGATTTCGCTTGAATATAGTCAGAAACAACAAGAGGATGCGAACGAAAGAATAGAAAGATGTGAAAGCGACCAAGACAGACAGGAGGATGAATTAATAAGACAAAGTATCTATAGTAGACGCTAGAACTTAATTTTTCATGGAGTTTCGGAAAATGAGGAAGAAAGCTGCTTAGACTTAGTCAAGCACATTATGGTCTCTAAACTCAAGATCGACCAAAGAAAAGTGAAAGGCACAATGTTTTGCGGAGCCCACCGCTTAGGAAAATAAAAGAGATCAGGCAACGGCAAACCCAGGCCGATTATCGTCAGGTTTACCTGCCGCGCCGACAGGGACTCCACGTGGAGGTCTCCCTATGATGGCCTATACGGGGAGGCTCCGCCTGAAAGGGGTACCTTTTTCAGGCTTCAGGTATATAAAAGGGTAGGGATTTCACAAGTTGAGGTATATAAAAGGGTAGGGAAAATGGTCATTTAGGCATTTAAAAGGTTAATTATAATATTTCGAATAGACGCCCCTTACAGCTGTGTCAGTTTATTTATTAAGCACTACATGAAACTGACAACAAGACTTCCTAAAGTAAGTATGTGAAAGGGGTACCTTTTTTCAATAAAAGGTGGTTATTCTTTCGATAAAATCCCTGAAAAGTGGCAAGAAGTCTCTCCCGATGAAGAAATGCTCTTGCGAGCAAGTCACGACGAAGAACCCGCGCAGACTCTGGGTATCCAAGTGAACGACTAATAGGTACGGACAGATCGGTTTTAAATAATTAAATATTGATTTTTGTGGAACACTTCTAAGCCACGGGTAAAAATAGCAGAGTATCTTAAATTTACGCCTCAAACATTTAATGTGTCTTAAACGATCTAGTCTCATCAAATTGCTCTCTCAATTTTTTTTCAATAACGAGAGAGCGCCTTGGCATGGTCAGGTCAAAACGGACCCTATTTTTGTTGGTAGTGAGTTCGTATATTTTTATTTCAGTTCATGTTGTTTATTGCTTTAATGTATTCTTTCGATGTTACAATGCCACATTTCTGACACGAAGTTAGCATAAATGAGGGAAAAATAATGACACGTTTTTCATTCGTGAGAATAAAGCCATGCAAATTAGACGTATTCTCGCACCTCTATACAAACGGTGTTAACTGTAAGAAAAAACACAGCGTATAAACAAAAATTTAACAACAGTTATGAACAACTCGAACCCAATTCAAATCAAAATTGTTACCCTCAACGTTAGAGGGCTGAACAGGTCCATTAAAAGAAGGTCAATATTCAGATGGCTACATAAGCAAAATGCACATTTCTATTTTTTACAAGAAACTTACAGCGATGAAAAATTAAAAGCCGTATGGGAAGCAGAGTGGGGTAGAAAGATTTTCTGTAGTCACGGAACAAAACACAGTAAAGGCGTGATGATTTTATTGAATCCAAAATATGACATCGAGGTGGAAAAGCTCGAGAGAGATAATCACGGAAGATTAATTATTCTTGACACAAAAATAAATGACACTAACTTGGTGCTAATTGACTTATATGCCCCAAATGATTTGTCACAACAGGTGCAATTCTTTGATATGATTACGGACAAACTCTCAAAATACGCGGACGAGAACATTATAATAGGTGGTGATTTCAATTGTTCGTTAACTCATCTAGACAAAGTGGGAGGGAAACCTGTAGAAAACAAGAAATGTGTCATCGAAAAAATCTCCAACCTGATAAATCTTTATTCTATGCACGACGTGTGGCGGGAAAAGAATCCTAACGAAAGACAATTTACTTGGAGAGACAAAGCATTCAAAGTTCAATGTAGATAAGATTATTTTTTAGTATCTCAAAACCTAGTTAATCTTGCCAAAGAGTGTCATATCATTCATGCACCAAGTTCTGATCACTGTGCTGTTAAGTTATTTATTCAGTCAGATTTATTCAACAAAAAGGCTGGACCGGGATTTTGGAAATTTAATTCATCGCACCTGGAAGATGAAAGTTACATCACTGAATTAAAAGAAAACATCAAAATCTATCGAAATAAATACCAATGCGTAACAGATAGAGGTCTCAGGTGGGACCTTATAAAAATGGAAGTGAGAGGCTTCGCAATAGCTCACGCCAAAAGGAAAGCTAAAAATAAGAGGGACGAGAAGAAAAAAACTACAAGCCCAATTAAACGAACTAATGTCTCAGTCAGAAAAGTGCAAAAGCAATCCACAACTATGTATACACAAACAAACTATTCAGATGCGCTTAAAACGAATCACCGAACAAAAAGTAAAGGGTGCAATCATACGAAGCAAAGCGAGATGGATTGAGTATGGTGAGAAAAACACAAGATATTTCCTCAACTTAGAAAAAAGAAGGGGTGAGAAGAAAAATATTAATAAATTGAAACTGAATGATGGAACCGAAACAGAAGATCAGGAAGTCATCCTAGAGGAAGAAGGAAAAATTTATAGATCTTTATATGAGTCAAGTAGCAACAATAAAGAAATACCAGAGAGTTAAATATTCTTCCAAAACGAGCTAATTAAACCGTTAGGCGAGGAGAGTGCAAAAATTTGTAAAGGTAAAGGAACTAAAGAAGAGTGTATAAATTCCCTAAACGAAATGAAGAATGACAAATCTCCCGGCTCAGACGGCCTTACGTCCGAATTCTACAAACGATTTTGGGAGGAAATTGGAGATGATGTTGTGCAAAGTATAAATAGTGCCTTCGATAAAGGTGAATTATCAATATGTCAAAAAAGAGGGATTATCACACTGCTACCAAAGAAGGACAAAGCCACCGATGTACTAAACAACCTACGGCCAGTCACTTTGCTAAATGTGGATTATAAAATTGCAACAAAAGTAATAGCAAACAGATTAGCAAAAGTACTCCCAGATATTATATGCCCAAATCAAACTGGTTATGCGAAGAACAGATATATCGGTGAAAATGTAAGACTCATTGCGGATATCATTGACTACACAAAAACAAAAGAAATACAAGGAGTCGCCCTTTTCCTAGATTTCAAGAAAGCCTTCGATTCAGTTGAGTGGGATTACTTAGGTACTGTGTTAGACGTGTTTAACTTCAATGAAGATTTCAAAAGATGGGTAAAAGTTTTCTACTCTGATATCTCAAGCTGTGTTACAAATAACGGTTTCGCTTCTCCTTTTTTCAACCTCAATCGTGGAGTAAGGCAGGGTTGTCCGTTATCGGGCCTGCTGTTTGTCCTAGGAATAGAACTGCTAAATCTCGCAATACAAACGAACAGCAATATTAAGGGAATAAAAGTCGGAGATGAGGAAATAAAAAATACCCTATATGTAGATGACACTACGCTTTTCGTTAAAGACCTAGCATCAGTTCAGGAGTTACTTAAGATGTTAGAAAAATTCAGAGGGTGCTCAGGCTTAGAATTAAACAAATCAAAAACAGAACCCTTGTGGGTGGGATCTTGGGCAGGAAGAAAAGGCAAACCGTTCGGTTTCCGATGGCCAGAAGTTTCAGCATATCCCCTAGGTATTCACTTTACCAACGATAGTAGCACTAGCGATAAATTAAATTTCGAAAAGAAATTAGAAGACCTGCAGAGAATCCTCGACTCCTTCTTCTATCACGTAATTACAAAATGATAGAACTCACCCTAAACAACATAGTATTACCTAGCGTTTACGTAGAAATACTTAAATCTTGGAACATGATTAAAAATATCAAGGGTGAACGTGATCAGGATAAACCAGATCCACATGACGCTATTATTTGGAATAATTCCGATATAAAAATTGAAGGACAGTCTATTTTTTACAAGTCATGGCATAAGGTAGGCATTAATAAAGTTTAACACCTGTTACGACAAAACAGCGGAAAATTACTGATATATGAAGAATTCATTAATCGATACAAAGTGAAGTCTAGCTTCACTTAATACTACGGCCTTCTCAGCAGCATCAAACGTAAATGGAAAATAACGACAATACAAAGACAGAGACAGACAGGTAATCAAAATTGGTATGACAATGTTGAAAATCCTTCCAACGCCGCTCTGCACGGGATTATTGTCGAAAACAAATTCCATCCTCCAATTAATGAAAAGAACATTTTCAGCTACGGATTGAATGATTCAGATATACACAAAATTTACAACTGGCCTTTTTTAACTACTAAAAATCCAAAGCTTATTATGCTTCAATTCAAGATTAATCACAATATTATCTATACCAAAGACAAACTCAAAAAAGTAAACCTAATATCTAATGACGTATGCCATCTTTGTAAAAGAGAAAA
>JAHPZR010008830.1:22500-25000 GCA_019787425.1 Platygyra sinensis | reverse complement strand
CTGCGCAGCTAACACAAATAAAGACAATGCAAATGGTGCTTTGGCCTCTTCTAATAGTCCACTTGAGAATTCTGGGTTTAATTTGACGGTTGAGAAACTGCACATTTTTTTCAGAATAACAGAACTATTATCCTACTTGGCGGCACTTGACAAACTACGAGCGAGTTGCCTGACGTTGGCGCCAAATTAACTTTTTACAATCTGATATGGTTTTGGAATTATAAATTCCTTTTACTGAATATTTGATGCCGTTTCCAGTAATAAAAGTAGCCCGTCTTCAAAGCTTTTCTTGTGAGCTTACATTGAATTCAGGACAGTAGAGTTTTTCTCGCCTGCTGAATTCTGATTGGTCAATGCATATTTCAGGCGCGGCAGCCGTATACAAGGTGATAACTGTAATAGCATTTATTCCCTAATACGGATATGGTAAAACTAAAGTATATCGCACGGATCAAATCGTATATGCCAAAGTGAACTGTCTTCAAGAGACTTTTTCATATAACGCGCACCCACATTTGCTGAAACAGCGTGCTTTATCAGAGAACAGAGCACGGGTTGATGACATAAGCTGGCTTTCAAATTTTTGCTTCGGAATTTTGACAAACTTGACCCAAATTAAACATCCCCTGTGCATGACTCAGGCAAAAGCCATGTAAACGAGCAATTCGTCAGCAGTAAATATTGCTCACGGAGACCATTGTTGACAACAGTAGTGTGAAAATTGTACGAAAATAACACGTTTTGCTAGATTACGACAAAACACGTAGCGAAATAAACAAATTCTCAAAATAGCGAATTCTTCGATGAAAGAAATTATAATATACTACGAAGGCAGAAATTATACTTAAGAAGTAAATCAACGACAGAGAATACCAAATGAGCTGTCTCTGCTTACGATGAGAAGCTTTATTATTTTTTGTAAAATTGCTCAAACAACATTAACATGCAGTGTAGTGACGCTCGCTTGCTAACTTGCGACGGCTCCGGTCATCTCAGCAAAGTGAACCTCAACAATATTTCGTATCATAGCTCACCCGACGAGTAATCAGTTGAAAACTTGCTCCTGTGCTCGGTGTTGAACAAGTGGGAACAGTTTAGTCTTTCCATATTTGACGCTAGTTCGGGCAATCTTGCTCCCAGCGGGTGAAAGTCGTAGATTACTATCCTTTTTTCAAATACAACTCAGCATTTCGCATTTTCATCCGCAAGCTTTGGAATCCTTCTTTCGAAAATTCCACTGGAAAAGTACACGTTTTCATCAGTCACAAGGCGGCCGGATTCCTCTGGACTAGCAACCTTTACCGGCTGCATTTACGTCTAAAAAATGTGTTAACTATTAAAAAAGCGAACTTTGAACGCATCGTTCTTCTCTCGAAAGCAACTCGAAAGTGAAAGCTTAGCTGGAATCCAGTTTTTGATTGACAGCTGTTGTCTCGTTAGCCAATCAAATTATTTGAACAATTCTACAAAGAATTGTGATTGGCTTATTTTAACGTGCTCTATCAGAGAATAGTACAGGGCTGACGCCAATTTTACCTCTTAATGGAAAATAAAGTTTGGTTTGAAACTTCAGCAAAAGCGCGGGGAAATTAATTTTTAAGAAGTAGGGAAAAACACTGGACTGCGTCTCGTGTTTTCTCCTACACTTTTTTCGCGCTCTACCGCTTCCTGCGTGCTTTAACACAGAACAGAGCACAGTCGAGGCTTCTTTATTTGTTAATGAGAAAACTAACATAGTAAAAATTTAAAAATTTAAAAACGATCTCTGGCTGAATTGATTAAAAAAAAAAATACGAGCTTTCGACTGCCCGAACTGCAGTCTTCGACGGGTAAAATGAATGAATAAAAAGCGCGAATTGCGAAATAATAAAAATGTATATAATTATGAATGTTTGTTTAAAAGAATGTTGTATACGCAGGTAACGGGCAAGAATTGTTATCTGCGTTAGGTGTCACTCTGGTATGCCACGCTTCTAATGTTTTTCTGGTTCTGAAAGTGCCTTTGTCAATAATTAATGCGTTTTCAAAATCAACGGCGTGGTTGTTGGACCAGGCGTGATTAGCAATTTTTGAACCTTTGGCCGCAGTTTTGGTGTTTCTCAAATGTTATTTTTTTCGGGTATTAAAAGCTCTACCTGTTTCCCCAATGTAACACCACGAACAATTTGTTCAGGGAATTTTGTACACGACGTTGGTCTGCGATTCCATCGAATGTCGGAATTTCGGAGCTGGGAACTGTTGTTGTAGAGTGCTAAATGGTTTGTTTACAACTGTGACATCGTGTTTTTTAAGGACACGTGCCAAATGGTTCAGTTACTCCTTTGATGTAAGGAAGAGAAGCGAAAGACTTGCGTGACTCCGCTAGTTCAACCATCTTGAAAAACATTCCAACAAGTTCCTCTGGGGATACATTTGTTGTTGAGGATCGAGTTTTTTTAGCCTGTATGTTTTTGATAAACTTAGATGGATAACCGTTGGACTCCAGAGCTGCATGAACATA
>JAHPZR010008830.1:2500-17500 GCA_019787425.1 Platygyra sinensis | reverse complement strand
CATTATTCTGCTCAAAACTTTGTGTTTAAAAAACTTTGGTCAAATCTGCAGTGCAATCAAAAAGAGATGCTTTGATACCTTTGGTGTACATGTACGTATGGCAAGTGATTGCAAGGGTATGGTTAAGTCTAGCCTAAATTAATAATAATAATAATAATAATAATAATAATAATAATAATAATAATAATAATAATAATAATAATAATAATAATAATAAAAATAATAAATAATAATAATAATAACAATAACAATAATAGAAACGGTCTTAATGCGCATTTAAAAATCTGAATGCGCTTACAAGCGAAAAAAAAAAGAAAATAAATAAATAAAACAACTAAACTACAGTGCCAGGATATTATTGTTCATCGAGGAGATGGCGGCGAAGAAAAGTAACTGTTTAAAATGCCGTTTTAAAACTTGACTGGTACGAGGCTGGCTTAATATGTTCAGATATAAAGTTCCAAGTTTAGGGGCAGCGAGGGCAAACGCCCTCTCACCAGAGAGCTTCTTTAAGTCGATCGGAATTGCATGAATGATTATAGCCGGTATCATAAAAAAGCAATGTATGCTCCAAAACATTAATATATCTTATTAGACGTTTTGTTGTGTAGTATCGCTGAGTATTTTTACGAGTTGTGCCGTATTTTGGCGAGCCCGTAGGGCGAGTCAAAATACAAACGACGAGTAAAAATACTCAGCGATACTACACAACAAAACGTCTAATAAGAGATTTATTATCCAACACGCCAAATTGGTATGTTCTTGCGAGCGAATTTCGTGGATATTTATATTGACAGGGAATGCGTGATAGAAGTAGGCGAAGCGGAACGGAATTGGCGCGAGAAATCTAGCTAACTGATTGGTCGACGGCGGGAAACCTGTCTAACCGGTCCTCTGGAGTACAAATACCGAGTGATATTTGTACTCGTCTTAAGCGTTATTTATACTCTGCGAAGTGCAGTTGGATAATAATGGATGATACTTTAAACCCCCATTTTGTTTATTACGCTCAAATTTTATTTTTATAACTTTTATCTCTATTCATGATGTAGAACAACAACATTATGAGAGAAAGCATTGTTAATATGCTCTCCATATTTTGCCAGTAAAAAAAACATCATAAAATAGAGAAGTCCGAAGTAAAGTAAACCGTACCTGCGAACCATTTTCTGAGTGATACTTATCAACACAGCCTAAATCGAAAGTAGATATTTTTGCTTTCCTGCTTGTCTGTAAATTGTTTTTAATTCTCTTTCCTTAGATATGTTTCGATATGTAGGTCGAAAAATTTGTTTTTTTCCGTTTTCAAGAACGTTGCAGATTGCAATAGCTGGATCTTGACTCTTGTGCGTTGTTAAAAGGTGCACTGACTTGTCTTTATGTTTAAAGCAATGCACACAATATGCGTAAACTAATAAAATTTATTATTTGATGGTGTTTACATGTAGAAAGGAAACCGAACCTCATCGCTATCATCTATGGTGGTACCGAAGTAATCCGAGGACGAAACGAGAACATCACGATGAATGCATCACTTTCCTATGACCCGGTTGTTGGACCAGGTAACCACTCCGGAATGAACTTCATCTGGCGTTATGGTGAGATCAAAGGCAACTATTCTGGCCTACAGACAGCAGCGAAAGACTCCATCATAGGAATAACCCAATCAAATGTTTATTATATTGGAAACGATTCTGGACGTGAAGTTACCTTCAATACTTACTCTTCCATGTTTCAGAACCTGACGATCTTAGTAGTTAAACTGGTGGTAGCAAAAGATTATCGCAGCTCAAGTGATCAGCAAGTTATACACTTGGTAAAAGGGGATCCGTCTCAAATATCTCAACGGTATGAAAGTTGTTTCGTTGTTTATCAATCCTGTCATTTGACCCTTGGACTACACTGAGTCGGCAGTTGACCCCCGATCTGCAGTTTGCAGTCTGCAGTCCGCAGACTGCAGTTTACACCGACCTCTCAAGTTCGTATTTTCCTTGGACATCTTTTGCCACCAAACGATGAGGTTCTTGATACTGCAATGTAATGTTAGATTAAAATTCTCATGACATCCATAAGAAGAAAGAACTGCTTATTAGCACATGGCCATGAATTAGACAAGAGCAGTTACTCAAAGATTGCTTGTTTCATATTGTAGATCTTACCTCCTTCCTAGAATAAAAGCTGATCAAAGGCATTATACTTGAAATGATATTTATTTTTATTTGATTTTCAGATGTATAATAAATTGTGAACCTAAAATCAGTCCATCAGTTAAACTAAGTATCCAGTCACAGTGCTATGGACCGCAGTGCCCCAAGATATCTTCATACCAGTGGATACTTTACAAACAATACCCATCTGCGACAAATAATGATAATGTTTGGAGGAAAATACAACATTTGCAACTTATCACAACTACACCCCCTAATTCTAGCAGTATTGTAATTAAAGAGGGTTCCCTTGATGGTGGAAAGTACTACCGGCTGGCAGTGTTTGTTCTAACTGTGGACGGTCAACAAGGAATGAGTGCTCACGATATCTTCATTGCATCACCACCTACAAATGGAACATGTTCCATCACTCCATCAAATGGCACCTCACTAATGACTGTTTTTAACCTGAGCTGTAGTGATTGGGAAAGTGAGAGTAAAACCCTGTCTTACAGGTTTCAATATCAACTACAGAATGGTCTACATGGGCTGTTGTACGATGGCTCTAATAGTAGTGTTAGCTCATGGCTGCCATCTGGAAACTTTTCTTGGAATTATACTGTGATGGTCAATGCCACTGTGATTGATAAAAATGGTGTATCTGCTCCAACAGTTAATTTGTCTGTGCAGGTACAGTATAGACCCTTTGCATAAATGGCGTCTAAATTTGAATAACAATACTTTGTACATCCATAGCCTCACACTCATGTGAAATTTCCTTTGTCTTGAAACATGAACGTGAGGCTAAGGATGTACCAAGTATTGTTATTCAAATTTAGGCGCCATTTATGCAAAGGGTCTATTATCCTTGATTGTATAAAGTCTTGCGTCACATCACAAAGGAAAAACATACATGTATATTAAATAACAGGTTGTCACTTTCAACAAGAAAACAGTTTTTACATATTACACCTGAATATTTCTGTAGGTTGAACCATATCCAGAGCTCTTGAGACCACAATACATCAACAGATTTGTCACAGGAAACAACAGCGAGTTTAATAATGCAATCACAGATGGAGATCTCAGCAAAGCAGGACGGATAGCAAATACAGTCCTTCAAGCAGTTCTAGAAGATACCACAACAGATTCAACAAAACTTTCTAAGGCAATGAACAAGCTTTCATTAAATTGCTATTTATTTAACTGACATGCAGTTTGTTCTGCATCATAGTTCCAAAGATATCATTTCGTCTAGATTACGAGTAGTAGATGGAAACAGAAATCAAAGGGCCAATGATTTCGCGCCCCATTTTTTTAATAGTGCCTTTTTTCCTTAGCCTGTCGAGCGTGACGCGGAAGTAGTCCGCGAGAAAAAAGGGCCAAGTTTAAATTTTATCAAGGGGGTAAGATGCGCTTCTCGAGCCAAGGATTTCACGCTGCCATTTTTTTCCTTGCAGTCTACTCACGGTCCCGCTTGATGGGCCAAATGAAAGATAAACTACTCGTAGAACGTAGATTTAATTATGAGTTGAGTTCTGTTTCCGTAGTTTTAAATCAGATTCACTAAACTTACTCAGTTTTACAGGTATTTCACAATATGATTGGTTGAATATTTTTTGATCCTCTCCTTAATTAACTCGATATTAATAATTATGCTAGCACTGTAATTAATGTGGTTATGAACCTTTGAGTTCCTCAAGTAAAGGAATCTCAGTTCATCGTGTTCAAACATGAGGAAATAAAAACTATATGATTTGTCCAAAACATGGCTGCGCGCAGACACGTCTACTTTCACGAAGGATCAGTGAGGTTTGTGAAACCGAGCACGGTTCCTGGCAGCGCCGTTCTCTTTTCACTGTCGGCTTCCAAGCTATTTACCTCCATTCTCGTTTCTGAAGGGTATGGCCATGGTACGCTGTATCATATTAAGAGGAGTTTAAATGAAGGACAGGTATCCGTCTCGAATCTGTTTGACTACGGTGATAACAAATGTTTATAGCTCATAGCTAGGTTTGCTTATTTTCCAATTTAGTACCTAGATCGGAAGTTTGGCATAATTATATCTTTTGGCAGGCAGTTTCTCTCCGGGGATCGATAACTCACTGGAGCAGAATGCTACAACTAAGGGACTGGACACCGTACATGATTTCTTAATAGGGGCCTGGCACCAGTTTATCGGACCACGTCGTTCTTGCGTTATCTATTCGTCATTCTTGAGAAAAAATGATCGCTGTGATTAAATGAGTGTTTTAGTGAAATGGATGGTTTCTTATTACCCACGACTGTCAACAGTATTATTTCATTCTGTTTCCAGCTAGCCTACGTCGCAGACAGAATTTTACCCGTAAACCCGCGGTAGGTTGTGTCTGTGACGTAGGCTACTTCGAGCTACCCTGGGTACCAGTGGTTTTTTTTTTTTTCGCGTGCAGCGGACAGAAATACTGACTGACACCGAAATCCGCGGAAGAAAAACAGAGTATGGTTGTTATATTCTGGACAATTAGCAGACTACAGAAGCACAGTTAGCGACGACTCTTCTTAGACAGTTTTTCTACGTGAAGGGAAATTATCGTAGAAGTTTGCGTGCGGGCTGTTATACCTACACAGCCGTCTTGACATGCTTAAATTAGCCAATCAAATTTATTTGCAGGTGAATATGTATATAATATAACTAATTATAATAATAATGATAATGACAAAGATAATCAACTTTATTTATCGCGGGTAGCACAAATCAGTAGTAACTGAAAAAACAGTGGCTTTCATATAAACATTTACAGAATAAAAAGATGAACTATTGAAAACTAATAATATAGAATTGCTATTATCAATATTATTATATTACTGTTACTGGTACTGTCACTGTCACTGTCCCTGTCCCTGTCCCTGTCCCTGTCCCTGTCCCTGTCACTGTCACTGTCCCTGTCCCTGTCCCTGTCCCTGTCCCTGTCACTGTCACTGTCACTGTCCCTATCCCTGTCCCTGTCACTGTCACAGTCCCTGTCCCTGTCCCTGTCACTGTCACTGTCACTGTCCCTGTCACTGGCACTGGCACTGGCACTGGCACTGGCACTGGCACTGGCACTGGCACTGGCACTGGCACTGGCACTGGCACTGGCACTGGCACTGGCACTGGCACTGGCACTGGCACTGGCACTGGCACTGGCACTGGCACTGGCACTGGCACTGGCACTGGCACTGGCACTGTCACTGTCACTGTCACTGTTACTGTTACTGTTACTGTTACTGTTACTGTTACTGTTATGTTACTGCTTCCAGCTAGCCTACGTCGCAGACAGAATTTTACCCGTAAACCCGTGGAAGGTTGCGTCTGTGACGTAGGCTACTTCGAGCTACCCTGGTTACCAGTGGTTTTTTTTTTTCTCGCGTGCAGCGGACGGAAATACTGACTGACACCGACCGCGCAATAAAAACCTTTGACATCCAGGGTACCTTCCAGCAGACGTAGAAGTACTAGTAGGGAGCTTCAGCATGCGCGTTTTTGAGACGCGGACGGTAACCGGAAGTGAGCTGTTTTCACTTTTAACTTGCCCGCACACAACCACATTCACGTTGCTAAGTATCTTTTCACCATTAGAAATGAGTAGTATAAAAATCAAGGAGACAATACTTTCCTAGCACGCGAAATGTTCTCTTCCGGTTGCCGTCCGCGTCTCAAAAACGCGCGTGCTTAAGCTCCCTATCTAGCGCATTTGTATGGTTTACCAAGAACACACAAGGAGTGCTTGGCGATGCGCCCTACGCTATCAGCAAACATACAACTACGCTTTGGCAAAATGGCTCGACATTAAACTCAAGCCTCTCTCCTGGAATCGTTACGCAGTAACTGACATATTTGAATTTGCAAACGAAATTCATAACTTGGAAATCGCAAACAGTGACATTTTGGTTTCGTACGACCTGTCTTCCCTGTTCACTAACGTACCCTTAGATGAAACGATAGAGTTTCTCGCGAACTGAGTTTTCACAAACAATTGGGTTAATACAACATACGGCTTGAACCGCACCAAAACGGATCTTGTTGACCTTCTCAACGTAGCTACCAAAGGACAACTGTTCCAGTTAAATGGAGCCCTGTGCCAAACAGACTGATGGTGTGGCTATGGGATTTCCTCTTTGGCCCTTGCCAGCTAATGTGTTCATGTCCAGCATCGAAGAAAACCTTCAGTGAGAGGGTGAACTCCCTTCTTTCGATCGAAGATATGTTCATCGCCCACAATGCTATTGTCTTTCGCGACATGTACTTGCAGTGTCCAGCACGGAATAATAATTGCATAGATTAAGCTTTCGGATTTCCGACTGCTCTCGTCAATGAATCGGCGGCTGTTATAATCAAACGGTCTGATGCGTGAAGTAAATCCGAAGGTGTAATAAAGTTAACAAAAGCGCTCTAATTTAAACCCGGCCTACGCTCTTCGCAAGACTTTTGTCAACAAAGTCGCTTGCAGCGGCATTCTCTCTCCTTTTTTTGTTGACATGTCACACTCGCAATGGTTTGAGCGCGGAAGCCAAAAGTTTTCCCACAAAAAAAATTCTTCTTCTAAAGCGTTGCCAAATTTAAAGTGCGGTGCGCGAAACACTTGAATCTATTTTACGTTGTCCTCTGTTACTCGACCGGTCAAAGCAGTTCATCAGACCCACTCTTTTACTGGATCGGTTTACGTAGTCTGTACGTTGATCAAGGACTTAAAAGACAACACAGTTCTTTTCTATTTGTACGACGGTGGGGAAAATAAATATAAATGACATTTCTGCTTGAACGCTATTACGCCTGAGCGAGCATTATTTTCCATTGTTTGTGTGAGATAATTATTCAAAATTGGATCCGTTTTAACTCTCGCGGGAATTTCAAAGCGAGCCCGAGTTATTGTCATGCAAGACTTAGCGAAGGACCGAAGCAAGAACTGTAGTGTAAAAATCTAAAGTTGCATTTTGCGACCACTTTGAACCATCAGTTTCACTCGAAACTTGGCATAAAGCCGTCTCAAGCAGCACACGGTCAAAGCCATATGCAAACTTTTTGGTCAAGCGCGCGAGCGAAAAAAAATTTAGCTTCGAAGTTTTCTCCCATACAAAAAATTCCTTGAAATGGACCAAATTCAATAAAATTTGCGACTGGTTCTGACTTCGGTAAAATCTCAGAAAAGGTCTCATATTTTCTACTGATGTGTCATCTTCAAAAGCCATATGCAAACTTTTGCGAACCTTGACTAATAAGCTCGTAATTCCGCAAAACATACATACGGTTTGCAAATTTCGGCCATTTTTCTTCTTATCTGGACAGCTGAGATCATTATTTAGTTTGAATTTACGCGCGGAAGTCACATAGAAGTCCCGGATATGTCGCGGCATTGTGGGCGATGTGATAATACGCCCGCCATCATGCCATCTAACTTCCTGGCCACGCTTAACAAGACGCGTTCCTCCGTAAAATTCACGATGGAAACTGAATGCAATGGCATGCTCTTATTTCCGGGTCAGTCCAGTTACCGAACCGATCTCCGTAAATAGAGACAAAGGCATACGTAAGACCCACTAATTCAGGTCTACTCTTGCGCCATCAGAGTCATGTTTACAATGGGTACAAGAAGGGTTTACACAGAACTATGCTTGATCGAGCACACAGTTTATCTTCGCCTCGGTCAGATTTTTCTATGTGACCGTTTGAATACAGTATTCTCACGTCTGAAGTACCCCAGACACCTCGTTAACTCTACCATTAAAAGTTTTGTAGATTCAAAGGCTTGTGACCAGCAGCAGCTTTTATCGCCATCTAAAGAGACAGATGACGCGGTTCGAGTAATTTTACCATAAAGACCAAGTCTCAGCAGATATTTTGAGGAAACAACTTAAGGATCTGAGTTTAAAAGTACACACCACCATTCAACTTGTGTTTGTGAGCCGGAAAATTAAACGAGAGCTAAATAAGAACGAAACAAAGCCACCAATTGTAAATCAACAGTGTGTTGTTTATAGTTTTCAGTGTGGCCTGTGTGATGCGGGTTATGTAGGTTACACACGCTGACATTTACATAATCGTGTGAAAGGACATAATTTAAATGACAGTCCTCCGCCATTGGCCAGACAGTGCTCAGGACGATGCTTCAGGACCTGCTAAAGCGTTTCAAAGTGCTTAAGAAATGCAAAAATATATTTGACTGTTTGAACTTTAAAGCCAAATCTCAACGTGCAATCAGACTCCATTCGTGTGAAAGTATTTTCATAATCTTCGCACCCCTTTATGTCAATTCTGAGCGACAAAATCGCTTAAATGCTAATATTATACATTGAACCCTCCAACTCTTTTATGATTGGCCGAAAGCGTACAGTGAATTTTCGAAATCAGCGCCCATGACGTCACTGCGGATTATAAATTATCATGTCAAGAACACTCAAGGTCATTGGTTATCATGTCATGTATGACCGCAGTGCATGATTCCTAAGGATAATCGCGTCAAGTTCGCGCGCTTTGTGTTAATTCTCGTCAGTGAAGAAGCAAAAACATGACTCTCATTTTTTTTTCGTTCATTGTATAATAAAGCAATTATTAGATTCGGTTTTGTGATATCCAGAATAATCAAGGTCTCGGTAAGGGTTATCTACCTCACTCTTCGGATTCGGCTGATAACCTTTACCTCGACCTTGATTATTCTGGATATCACGAAAACCTCATCCAATAATTGTTTATTATTTGTATTGTCTGTTATGACTTTTCCTTGATAATGAAGTCATGACTACTCCAAAACGTCGGATTTTATCGTCCGTTTTTGCTGTTTTATGTTGAAAGAAATTAAATCTCTTTTAATACGGGTTCTTAACATATCACGAAATATGCTTTATGTCAAATGCTCAACACATATTTGTTTTAGGAATGTGCTGAGAAACTCATCTGGCAATGTTCTCCCCACAATTTCTATAAATTGCAGATTCAAGACTTCATCATTGAAAAGATTGCCTCACTGCAAGTGGAAAGTCTTCCAGACCTTTTGCAAATCTCCTCCATAATAGGGTCTGCTATTCAGCAAACAGAAACAGTGTCTGTCATTTCACTGGTGAGCAAAATAAAGTTGAGGGAGGGTATAGCAGGAGGATGCTGGGTTGTGGAAGGGAGGATGAACAGATAAGGGTATTCCCCTTAAGGACGTTCGCGCCAATTGTTTCTGTGCATCCGTACTGCGCACGCAAATTCACATGCCACGTCAGTTATGAGCGCGCGCTAAGTCATAAAATAAACAAATGATAAGGCAGATGGCCATTGCTAGAGCTTTGACTGAATTTAACGATCTTGGACGTTCGGTGACCCAAATGTTTCTTTCGATGGATCATTTTCTCTACTGATTTTCTACGTTTAGGGAAAAAATGAAAAAACATGGTCAGAAATTGCGGACATTTGAGCCCGCGCATACGCAGCGGGCCAATTAATTACTTCATGCTAATGGTAACATGGCGTCTTCGAGAAAATCCCCCGTGGTTCACTAAAAACAACTTCATTCGTTTCCTCCTGTCGTTTTATACGTCACTCCCATCCGCTAAAGAAATAGGGAAAGATTTGTTGATGTGGAGAGGATTATTACCAGGCGAAAATGTGGACTGAAGGGCGATGATTACTTCAGTTGAGAAGGAGAGGAAACATACAGAATACTTCAATTCAGTAACTACTTGTTGTCTCGGGGAATTAAAGAATACTTAGAAGACTTACCGAGCCACATTTTCACCGGGTAATAATTCTCTCCACATCACAAAATCTTCCGATATTTCTTGAGCGGATGACAGTGTCGTACAAAACGACAAACGAAAACGAATGTCACGTTTGTCACGCCATGTGGTCATACATGAACTTGTAACTTTAGCGCTGACTGAAAGGACAGTGGTCATCTGTCTCCCCAGCCTTCAACAGAGATAGAAGGCTTGGTTTCTTAGGTTTCTTTTGATACCAAACATTCCGGAATTTGCTGAAAAAAATGCCAGTTTTTGCCCAAGAATACGACGTGTAGTTCTCGGATCAACACAGATGAGACGCTCGCGTGACATTTGATATCTTTGCTTTCGGTAGACCTGGTTTGCGCTTCTCTGAACTGTTTTTGAAGGCAATTAGCAGGGCGAAGAAATCAGCAGCGAAGGTGAAAATTGGTCAAATAGTACACCATACGGTGCTTTTCCTCAAGCGATCGCGGCACTTGGGATATCCCGCTTATGTAATCTGCTGTGGCGGATCAAAATCTGTTTGGGATGCATTCAAGCCTCCGTAATATAGAGCATTGTATGAGCCAATCTTCGAAAACAAACATCGATGAAAAGCAGGGCCAGTAACATTTGTTGATGAAAAGCAACTAATCAGAATAGCAGAGGAAACTTTCAAGAACTCAACCGGATCGCGGCACTTGTTCCCGGTAAGCCAGAACTTGCTCTATTTTATTTTGTTTTATTTCTCCCATACATTTCCTTTGAGCGTTTGGCGGCCATATTTTTAAGAAACCCCGCGCGTGCGCCGTTGCGATGACCGCGATTTCTGGCCATGATCTATCGACTAGAAGTTTAAATTTTTGGCAAAATGCACCATCGAATTCCGTTCTTAGTAGCTCTTAGTGCATCTGTGCGGCGGTCTCAAATGCCTCTTAAAGGGTTAAATTTTGTGAAAACGTTAGTAAGGTTTGGAATTATTTACGCAGTAGACCCACTTCTTCAAAATATGACTAAGATCGTTTGCCTCCGTTTACTCACCTTCGATATTTTTAACTATAAACCCTTGTAGACCGTGCTCGATGATACGCGACAATTTTTCGAAATCAGTATAGTTTACCACACGCTTTATCTCTGAAACGAAGACGGTGACCCCCAATTTTTTTTGCATTTCTGGCACAAGTAACTCATTATCTGCCTGCAGTAAAAATTTAAAAAAAATTTTATCGACTGGAAAAATTTCGCGCGAACGTCCTTAAGTGGTAACCCTTAATATTTCTCCAATCTCCCATCCTGCTCACAGCATCTTTTACGTGAAGCTTATTTCCCTCTGTTTTGCTAAATAATGATATTTATGGATGTATTATCACTACCATCAATGTTCACTACCGTACATTTACTCCAAGAAACATAAAATATTTGATTCTGGCCACATGCATGCCCCGTAGTGTGCTGAATCTCATTTACGTTGACTGTTAGATGCGCCAACTGGGTTATTTCTGGTGATAAATTATCCAGATAAACAGTGGCCATCAGCTCCAAAACATTATCCCATAAGCATGCATTAGCTATACCATCATTTCAAATATGAGTTCAATGTTTATTAGCGATGGCCCTGATGACAAGTACGAGTTGGGTAGTCACGTCCTCTTGATAGGCTAACATAATCAAGAAATTTCGTTCAATTTCTCGAATTGCGAGCTTAGGACGTTCGCAAAGTGAGAATCACACTCCGATATCACGTCAAGCATGTTTAGTGAAATGTTAGTTAAAATTTTGTTCCTTACGACATTTTAAATTGATATAGGGATCCTCTTTGTCTGCTATTGAGTCAATGACATCATTCTTATGGAATACCACTCAAGCAAAAGATGTGGCAAACATACCGCTGGTCACCCAATCTGCAGAAAACTTAGTTTCCTGTCTCAACAGCTTGCTGAGGGCAGGAGCAGTCATTGCAGAAGATGTTGATTCTGATCTTCAGGAAAAGGTTAATATTTATCATCTTGCATTGTTAGCGGCTGTCAGTTGTTATTTTATTGAAATGCACAAGGACACACTTTGATGTATAACTTCGACGATAATCATATTTCCTTAACATTACCTAACTTGCATTTGTCAGTAGTATCTATTAAATAAAAAGACAAATTCTTACACAAACACTCGTTAAATTCACAGTGGTTAAATTTTTCCCATTCTTGGCACTGCTTGCATGTTTTGCCACACATGACTTGGCTTACATGTTTTCCTACGCTTGGCACTGGTTACGTGTTTTGCCACACACGAGTCGCCTTACACTTTTCAAGTCCCATGCTTGGCACTGCGAGGTTACATGTTTCCAACACGTGACGGTCACTTAGCTTGGTGATAATTATCCAGATACTGGTTACGTGTTTTCCAACACATGACATGTTTTCTATGCTTGGCACTGGTTACATGCATTTTTTTTTTCATTGCTTGGATCTGAAGCATGTGCCAAGCATTTCACATCTTTTAACTTGTTATACGATTTGCAGCTGGTGACATGTTTTACCAAGCTTGACAGCACTCACTTCACTTTTTTAGCTTTCAGTGGACTGATTCATTATGCAAATTGTTGCTGTTCTTGTGATTGGTTGACCACATGGGAGTATTTTATAGTTTGCTTGATAAAACATCTTTTTTTCCTCAGGGTAAACATTTAGTCAAGAGATCCATGAACATCACCAGCTTAGTTGGAGATGCAGTGATGGCCTTAAGAGTCCCGGATGAAGGAATGATATCGATTGAGACGACAGGACTGACCATGACCTTAGGACGCCATAGCCGGGATAAACTTGTAGGATTAAATATTAAAGAAAAAGATGCTGGATTTGTTTTGCCGGCTGAAAAGAACGTATTGGAATCCAGCGGAATACAAGGAACAAGTTTTGTGGATACTCAGGTATGGATATTGTATCAAGTGCCAGGTGATATAATAATATAATAAAATGCTTTAGTATATACGCACTCAGTGATCTTGGTGTTTTAAGCAATCTGATTGGTTCGCTATCTCTGGCTAATTAACAATTATTCCACTCGCGCTTGTTGGATATGAGATGATAGATAGCCAACGAGGCGCGTAGCGCCGAGTTGGCTATAATCATCTCATATCCAACAAGCGCGAGTGGAATAATTGTTTTATTAAAAACGTCCCCAAAATATAGAAAACTAGACTACAATAAAAATAAAAAGGCCCAAAAAATCACGCGCACGCTCGCCATTTTTGTAGATCATGGTATAATGGCTCATATACCATGATGGCTAAGCCAATGAAAACTCTCGAATTGCATTATCCAATGATCCAGTTTTTAATAAGTATATGTTATTGGCCGGCTTACAGTCCGGCACAGTTATCAAATTTGATAACCCCATGACGTCACAACATGGTGGCAATTCATAACTCGGTGAGTTTTCCGAGAACATCAACTTTGTTCGTCCAATGTTCGGTTGTGTTCGTGTTGTATACCCATAGTTCCAGGCGATTTACTCGAGAGGAAAACAAACTTCACGAGTGCACAAAATGGCGGCCGTTGGTTGAGTGATTGTGCAAGTTTTTGCTCGATGATTAGAGAAGACTGCCCAAAGATGACAGTTTATTTCAGGTATGTTTGTACTCTTTGCCGTCAATTTTAAGGCAGTTAGGCATTTTTGTGGAACACGTAGAAAATATGCCGTGTTCTTCAGTTATTTTTCTTTCGATTCATCGCTTACTCATCTAAGGGCACAAAAAATTGTGTGAGGGCACTGTGTTTTTTTTATTTACTGTCTGATTCCGTTACTGACCGCCATGTTTAATTTCTTGTGCTTCTAGGGAATGAGTAGTGTCAAGTGGCAGAATTATGGATCTTCACTAACAGAAATAGCTTCTTTGTGTCGGTTTTGTGGAAAGCCGGCAAAAACTAAAACGGAATTGTTCAGGAATGAATTCTTCTCTTATGGTGTGAAATTAGAAGAAAACGTTGACTCTGTACACCCGCGTCTAGTGTGTAAGTAACTTTGCAATGTTTTGGTTTTTGCATTACTTCACTTGTCAAAATTCGGTAAAGGTAAAGAATCTGATCCCACCGACGCGTCGGCCAACGCGTCGGCCAACGCGTCGGCCGACTGTCGGCCGACTGTCGGCCGACAGTCGGTCGACAGTCGGCCGACAGTCGGCCGACAGTCGGTCGACAGTCGACGACGCGTCGGTCACTTTTTAAACTTGAAACGAAAAAGATGCGTCGGTGGTGCGTCGGTGGTGCGTCGGCGGCGTGTCGGTGACTCATTTGGGCCTTATTGGAATATTGCAATGCTATACGTACCCTTTCCAAACTGAACTGCAACGTCTTCGACAGAAACTTTCAATACGATATGAAAATAAGAAATTTACTTTTAACCGCCATCTTGTTTTTTCGTCCTCTTAGAACCCAGTTCCCATTACGACAAAAGTTATTAGAACCCAGCTTTCATCTCAAGTGTTATTAGAACCCAGTTTTCATCTCAACAAACTCGTCGGCCAACGTGTCGGCCGACTGTCGGTCACTCGTCGGCCGACTGTTGGCCAACTCGTCGACTTTATCTTTATTCATTTTATCAAACTTAATTAAATACTTTATTGAATTGGCCATTGACTTTTTCAAACTTGTTGGCTCCTAAAGGAGCCGTTTGTTTTTTGTTGGCAGAGCCCTCTAGGAATAGAAGGCATCCTCCAACGCCAGTGGTAACAGCCTCTTCGCGGCGCGAAATCGTTTCACTAACGGCAACAGATCACCCAGCTGTCTTCGGCACTCCCGCTCGATCATTTTCACCGAAAGTTTCGGGTCTCCCAGCCGTTCCAGGGTGCTTTGATACGTGACTTCGTTGACGATTCTCAGCTCCGCTATGCCGATGAGCAATCCTTGCTAATTTGCTCAATCACTTATTTGTCGGTCTAATAAGTTATTGGACTCAGACTCACTTGTCCCTTTTGATACAAATTAACCTAGGTTGGAATCATTCTGTCTTAACAAATTGGCCTATAGTGTGCAACATGAAATTATGTAATACTTCTTCACTGCAAGTGGAGCATTGTCTTTGCTTTGCTGGTCAACATCGAAACATGCCACATACATGCTTGATGGGCCAATCGCCTAGCCAGGTGGGTGGTCGT
>JAHPZR010008829.1:17500-35501 GCA_019787425.1 Platygyra sinensis | reverse complement strand
CCCATTGATTTGTTTATAATAACTGTCAGCGAATGAAAAACAGTTTAGTGTTAAAACTAGTTCAGCCAGGCGGAGCAATGTTTCCGAGCTTGGTTCCTTAACAGTACGTAAATCGAAAAAATGTTTGAGGGCTAGAAGACCTTCGCCATTAGGGATGACGGTGTAAAGAGATGTAATATCCATAGTGAAAATAAGTTTGTCTTCGCCCAGGAAATTGAAATCACGAAAAATTTGGAGTGCGTGTTGACTGTCTTTGACATATGACGGTAAAGATCTGACGATAGGTGCCATAATTTTGTCTAAATAGCTAGAAATGAGTTCGGTAGGGCAACTACACGCAGAGACAATAGGTCGGCCTGGGTTGTTAGGTTTGTGAATTTTAGGTAAAAAGTAAATACATGAAGTTCTAGGAGTGGTGATTATCAGATTAGTAGCAGTAGCCGGCAATTCTTGTTTGACTATAAGGTCGTTAATAGTGCTCTTGACAATTTGTTGGTTATTGGAAGTGAGATCTTTATCGACTTTAGCATAAAAAGCGGTGTCAGAAAGTTGCCGCAAAGCTTCTTTTTGGTAGAGGTCGGCCCGCCAAACAACTAAAGCGCCGCCTTTGTCGGCCGCTTTAACAATTATGTCTTTGCGCTTACTAAGATTTTGTAGCGCCGCCCTCTCTTCCGAAGAAAGGTTGGAAAATTTGGTGTTACGATTGAAATTTAGTTTATTGATGTCATGACGGCATTTATTGATGAAAAAATCTAAAGATGCGAACTGGCCCTCTGGGGGAGTCCACTTTGATTTTCGAGTCTGAAGCGTCTCGAAAATATCTTTGTCCGAGGTGTTAGAATCATCCTCTTTGTCATGGAAAAAGGCTTTAAGTTGAACGCGGCGAATAAATTTTTCAACATCTTGCTTAACCGAGAATTCGTCAAGTTTTTTGGATATAGGAACAAAATTCAAGCCCTTACTGAGGACGGATTTCTCTGCGTCGGAAAGCGGAAGATTTTCTGGAATAGAAACTACGGT
This sequence comes from Platygyra sinensis, assembly GCA_019787425.1. Lineage (NCBI taxonomy): Eukaryota > Metazoa > Cnidaria > Anthozoa > Scleractinia > Merulinidae > Platygyra > Platygyra sinensis. The sequence goes on along the minus strand of JAHPZR010008829.1, from coordinate 34,481 downwards.
GCTAAGGCTTTCAAATGACGAGTCACAAGTTTTAGGAGGACCTGTTAATTGTTCAAATTTATGGGCCTTAATTTGGTGTAAATGGTTAAAAAGTTTAGAATTGACCTCGTGGATTTCGGTGTGAATAGATTGTACTAAGATAGCTGGACAGATTTTAGACAGTTCAGAGCGGCATTGTAGAATTTGTTTGTCGAGGCCGTCACGTTTTTGGCACATAGCTCTGATAGTAATCCTCATAATGTTACGTGAAAAAGAATTTTGAGCACTATGAATTTGGCGAAGATATTGGTTTGAATGAGAAAGAGAAGATGCATGAAAATTGGAGCGAAAACCCTTAGGAATAACTTTAGAATGAAGGCAACGGCCGATGAATTTGATGTGACTACAAAACCTTGTTTTAGCGAAGATAAGAATGGCCAAACGGAAAGCTAAATTTTTACTAATAGGGGGAAAAGGAAAAAGATAACTTACGATTTCCTGGCGTAGCTCCTTGGTGAGTTTCTTCAGGCTTGGCATCGTCTTGTGGTCGGTCTTCTGGTCTGAAATCTGTGGAATAAAGAATACTAAGGCAAGACGTTAGTGGTCGCAGCGATAAATAACAAACAATGTAGCAGTCAATGCACCAGTGTGCACTACAAACCCACAGATTCTCATAGTTATTTGTTGTATTCATCTTCACATCCATCACATGTCAAGAATTCCATTCCTTATTCTCAGTTTCTTAGACTTCGCCGCCTTTGTAGTGAGGACTCTGATTTTTCCTTAAAATCAGAGGAAATGTGCGATTTTTTCGACAAACGTGGCTATCCTGCCTCTGTTGTTCAAGCAGGCCATCATCGCGCCCAACAAATCGATCGGCAGTCAGCACTACAAACGTCTAAGAAGGAGAATAATAATAGAATTCCATTCACTCTCACATTTCACCCTCACAACCACGCAGTAAAATCCATCATTCTCAAAAACTTTAAATTACTTCAAAATGATCCCGATACTGGTAGAATCTTTTCGCAACCGCCATTAATTTCATTTAAACGCGACAAAAACATAGGTAACTTTTTAGTCAGAAGTTCTTTCCAAACGAGTGAACAACCCGGTACTTTTAAATGTGCACGCGCACGGTGCAAAACATGTCCTTTCATTTGTAACGTTGAGAAATTGTCGGGGCCCAAGCGATCTATTAAAATCACTGATCATTTTACCTGTACCTCAGCCAATGTCATCTACTGTATAACTTGCACTCTCTGCAAAAAGTTATATATCGGCGAAACAGGTAGACGACTAGGCGACCGATTCCGAGAACATCTTCGCGACGTTGAGAAAGACGACAAAAACGCATCTAAACCGGTCGCTAGACACTTTAATCTGCCGAATCATTCGAAGCAACATATGGCGGTCTGTGGCCTCTCCCTACGTCAAGGAGGCACAGAAAGCCGCAAAACTCTAGAACAAAAATTTATTTTTCAAATCGGCACTGTTAATCCTCACGGTATCAACGAACGCTTTTCATTCAACTAATTTATTCTGTTGTTTTTTCACGTTGCCAGGCACCAACCAATAGCGTAGCTCCATATTTCTCTATATAAACCACACACAACCCACAATTCCTCGATTCGCTCCGACGAAGGGCTAGCGCTCGAAACGTCAGCTTTCGAATCTCTTTACGGTGGCTAATTCACATTATCAACTCAGTTGATAAAACCAAATTATCATTTTATTATAAGCCTTGCTTGTTTGAAGTCATGATGGGAAAGTGGCTAGTGTATCCTTTTACTATCCTTATGAACGTTTTACTTAATCTGTTGTTACCTTGCCTCATATTTGAAACGCCTCAAACCAATTGACACAATCTCAACGTCATTCTGTGTACCTTGTTATAAGAGAACAAGGTCAAAATGGAACGTTGCAACTTTCAAACTAAGCTTTTCGTTTCCCATCAAAGTATTGGCTCATGCTATGTAATTGAGAAATTTTCAACATTAACGTGTAACAAATAAAGACTGTAAAGCACTAATGCAATCTTTTTGTATACACAATGTGCATTTTAGTTGCACAAAGCAAGTCAACCAGTGGTCCTGTCGCTGACCTTGTCCATGATCTTATCAAGCTTGGTTCTTTGCTAACATCTTGTGAAGGGGTCCAGGCCAAGGTAGTGCTTTGGGAAGTGGCAAACTGTCTGGGTGAAATTGGACCAGTGGACCTCTCAACTGTTTCCCTGGGCTGCAGAAATAAACCAGGTACTGGTGATATGTACTTTGAACTTGAAATCAGTGTAGTGTGTATTCATGAATAAAGCTGAAGCTTCGTCTTTTTTTTCAGATTTTCTTTCTGTGATGCCAGAGAAACAAGCAGGAGACTCTAAAAGCCAAAGAAATGCTGCCATTGTCATTCTCCTTAATTCTTACCTTGTAGACAAAGAGTAAGTGATAACTAATTTAAATTTTTTTCTCAGGAGAATTATTAGTGTCATTGGCACTAATTTGTGAATTCCATATAATTTCTCCTATACATATTTCTGTCGCACTATTACTGCTTTTTGCTTTTTCTACGTTTTTTCTTACCAACATTTTAACGTCACATCTTTTAGTGGGCTTGCAAGTATTTATCTATGGCATACTAGTATTCAAGCCTCGTGTTTCCTTTTGCCAAAGAAGTCCCTCATTTTAAATCAACTCGTCTACTTTACATTGGTACTGTTATTGTGCTTAATATGTCTCTGTGGTATCTTTTTTCTTTTACATGTAGAATGAAAATATGAAGTGGGTGTCTGTCACTCAGAGACAAGAAATTCAATCACATGTAACATGCATATTCTTAAATGCTAAGTAGCTACCTCATAACAGTACTTTTGTGCACAATACAGTGTTGGTGTCGTCCTAGCTGCTGCATCCTGTTTGAAGAAAATTCTTGCCACAGTGTCTGGCTCCGATCTTCTAAAGAAGTTTGAAGCTGCAAAACAAGAACAGCTTTTATACTACCTGGAGCCTTTCAGGCCATCCAAGAAGAAACGGGCAAGTCTTGATTAAGGCAACTATAGTTAAATTTCTCAGCCAGAAATGTTTTAGTTTATGTTATAATTCACTAAATGCATTTGCCAAACTCTGTTCAGAATTACCCCAAATGATTGTTTAATTTAATACTAATCCGGAATACAACGTCGAGAATCATTTTCATTTTTCCTGTTTGAAATTGTTTTTACCACTAATAATTGTGGGAGTTTGGCATCAGTCAAGACAAGCATAACAGGGTACGATACAAAGGGAAATCTCCTCGCTGAAAACATGCAAACAAGCAATAAAAATCGCCTTTATTCTGGATTGGCTTATTCAGGCTGTGAAAGAGTAGGCACAGGCGATTAAAGTAAGCATGAATTCATGACTGTCATGAGTTTGCACAACTACAAAATTGCACATTTTTGGGACAAGGGACAACAGAAGATTTTTCTTATCTATCATGAAGTGGATTCGTGAAAAAGGGTAACAATTTTTTCTCTGTTTGGCTACAGTCCTCAGTTGCCACATCAGCTATGGAGACGGGCCTTGGTTTATCTGATGTCCAGTTAGAAGCTTCAGATTTATGGATACCAGGAATGGATGGTCAGGAATACAATCATGAGCAGTGGTTGACCAGACTAGCCTGCACATTGATCGAAAGTGGCTTTGTCCAGGATGAAATTCTTCTTATATTGTCTCCCATGTGTAAAACAAAGGTAACCTTTGATTCAGTAAGGTTTATGTATATAATGTCCTCTTGAGCATATGAATTAATTTGGTGCCATTGGGAAGTTCATCATGAGGAAGAACTGCATTCTTCGGTATCTGATTATTTAAAAAAAAGGTAAAAGATGCAAAAAATTGAAACATTCGCTAATTTGATGCTTCAACGCTAAGTCAAGGTTCAAACTCTGAGAAGTAAACTGTAGTTACCATGTGAGGTGGCAGACGACCGCACAAACCAGCAGAGAGGTTTCACTGCCTTTCTACTTCAAAAAAGAGTTTTAAATTAAGCACAAGACCTATGCCTGATACTGAAGCCGTAAGTAGTATAGGATGAGCAAACGTCATCCTCTTTGGGATAACAGTTGAGAATGTATGAAGATTGTTAACTGCGTATTTTAATGGTGATTGGTAGGGTCCTGTGTCAAGTATCTAAATGGGTAGTTAGCAATGCGTTGACTTTGGTAGTAACATAGTTAGGCATAATTATCAAACGACAGAAATGGTAACCATGTTCCTTTCAACGTTCTTTAGGTAGAGTTTACGGAACACGTATTTCCGTACCTGATCCATAACATCCTAGAATGTGGAGATGATGCCATCAGGACAACTTTGTCTGGACAGTTCAGAAATTTCTTCAGCCACTGCAATGGAATAAGTGTCATTCCAAGTAGGGCCAGCTCTCCATTACCAACAGTGGTGTCATCTTCAAGCTCTAGTGGAGGTAAGAGGCCCGTCCATAACGTTACAACCGACAAGCTAGAGATTCCTTGAAAAGGAATGTTTTAAGGTACTACTCAGTACTGCATGTTTGTTTTGGGTCGTTCTTTAGCTGATACGGAGATGTGATTCGAGAATATCAAAAGAAGATGTAGCTTACTTTTTCAGAGACATAGAACCGATTGAAAGATGGCGGTACTATTTTCATTGAGTTACAAAGTCTTGCTTAGCATGAATACTTGAACATCTGGTTTGTTGACGAGGTATAAATCCGGAATGGATCCTTCTTTTGATATAATGTCTGCTTGGTGTTTTGTGCAGTGAAGAAGGAAAGTGTGCGGACAATGCTGGCTGTTGTTACGTATCTACGTACACAGAATGTACCTAAAAAGGGACGTGGCCAGGGCACTTTGTGGGACAACAATTTCTGGCTGGACTTGGATTACTTGGAAGTTGCGTCAGCAGCTCAGAGATGTTCTGCATATTTCACAGCTCTCCTTTACACTGAAATATGGGCCGACATCCAAAAGTAAGTTGAAAACAACATGATTATCATTCATGATAAGAAGACAACTTACAAGGGATTCCAAAAGAATGGCTGTGTCTTCTTTCAACTCGATTGAAACTCACTGGTGTCACGAAAGTCTTAAATGTGGATACCATCAAACAATCTTCCTTACATTTGCTCAAGATGCTTGACAACTGCAAAGATTACTTTCGCCTTCGCTTGCTTATCTGCAATCACTCCATAGTGAGTTATCATTGTAACTTCTAGAGGATCACCTATCTTGATGAAACACGCAAGTCTATCATGAAAACAACATGTTTGTTTGACGATCAACATGCACCATTAAGGACTCACTTCTGACCCACAAGGCTCTAATTATTTACTTTCACACTGATGCTTGTTTGTTGCTATTTTCAGATCCAACCCTGACTCCCCCGTGTCCATTTCACTGCCATCTAACAGTCAGAATTTAGGAATGGAGATTGCTACGAGTCAAAACAGTGAGGACAGTCTGAGCACTAGTTATCAGACCCTTGTTCTCGAGGCGTACGGATCTATTGGCGAACCAGACAGTATGTATGGTGCCGGAGCAGGCCGACTGGCTGATATAGATTCCAGGGTTAGGACATACATGCATGAGCAAGCTTGGGATAAGGCACTTGGTGAGGAGATGGTTGTAGGGTTGAATCAACTACTTTAAGATATTGGATGTTTATTGTAATGCAGTTCTTGGGAGCAGTGTGTTTAATAAATGTATTCAGAAGCTTGACGATGTGTATCTTAGGTACACCCAACTCTGTTCGTTGATTGCGTTAATTAGAAAAATCAATTTTACTTTACATATTCCTGTTCGTGGCTGTGGTTATAAAATGTAGTACTGTGATCCCATATATAAGCGTCTGAATATATTGAATTCCCTGCATGTAGTGACAGTCCAGCATGCGTTTCACACTCTGTATTTGCCAGGTTGCTTCACCAAGGAAAACGGACCACCCCAAAGGGGCCAAAATAATCTTGCGTTATTGTGCAGATTTATAACATTTCTACAAATTAATGTAGCTCATTAAGGCGTGTCCAGTCTAAGCTTGAAGCTTTAAGGCTGGTTTTCACTAGCGCACAAGCATAAGCATGAGCCGACATACGCAGAAGCAGTAAGATCTTGATAATTAGCGCCTTTTATTAGGGAAATTTCGAACAAAAGGTGCTAATTATCAACATCTTACTGCTTCTGCATATGTCGGCTTGTGCTTATGCTTATGCGCTAGTGAAAACCAGCCTTTACAAAGGCCAATACATGTAGCTCCAGATACTGGCTGGCTACAGCAAGACATTGGAATTAAGGTGCAACGCCGCTTGCAGCTCACCAAACTGGAATGAGCCCTCGTCCTACCCTTTCCAGCAATTGCAGCATCTCGTGTTCTAGTGTTATAGTCGTTTTTTTCTTTCTTTTAAGGTGCTTGTGACCTTCAAATGCAGAACATTTCTGGTTCATCACAAACTGGACTACTGCAGGTGAGAGATGCTGTTACAATATTCTGCAGCTTAGGCTAATGTTCATTAACGCTTGCCTCTATTTTTCAGTCAATGAAAAACTTTGGTCTAGATCATGTAATGAGGATGTACCTAAAAGGTCTGTCATCTGAGAACCCACAGGCAGCAGCTGAGGTAAGACAAATTGTCAAAAAAATGTAACACAGGTATGGCAGTAAACAAGCTTTATGAATTTTAGATCATAGAATGTGATTGGTTAGATTATAGCACTTTGTAGACGTCTTTCTAGGTGTCTTCTCCTCTCCATTTACATCTTCCTTCATGCCTTTGCATTCTTTACCTCCGCACCATCCTCATAATCATTCCATATGACCGCTCCAATGCCTTTACTGTGTCATTGTCATCTTCTGTTCTTGGGATTTGTAATAAAGCGCACATGTTGTCAGCCATGTTCAGGTCTGCACTGATTTCTCTCAACTCCCATACATCCTACTTTCCCTACAGGTAGCAGAGCTGCAGTACGAGTCTGCTTGGCAGAATTGTGTGTGGGATTTGGACACAAATTCCAGGTATTTGTCGCTTGCTACAGTGTTCTATGTAATTGCATGACAATTCGAGGGTCCTAATGGCGGAATATCTTCTTGTTATGAAGGAGACTGAGTAAGGTGTTTCTTTCATTTGAGGTAGACATTTTCCCACAACTTGGGTTTCATATTTCGGTAGAGAGCTTCCCTGATTCATAAGTGCATTGATTCTGTACAAGGGTATAAACTGTTTTATTAGGAGAGAAGAGATATACATGTTCAATGGCCTTAAGGTTGCTGCCTTGAGAGCAGAGTATTCTTGTTCAAGCGCTGGTCAAAATAACTGCGTCAGGTCTTCGGGCAAGACACAATGCTTACGGTGTTTCTTTCCACCCAACGGGCCTCTAACTGTAAGAATGGCTTAGTGGGATAAGAAACAGATGCGTGTGCAAGAGTGTGAAAACAACTGTCAATCTTCCGTTCACAGTGTTGGCTCGGATACAACTCAAGGATTTCACCAGTCCTTGTACAGTTGCTTGTGTGCCTTGCAAGAAGAAGAGTGGGAGCTCTTTCAGTGCACACTGGACAATGCGAAGTATGTAATAATTGAATAAAATATTGTCTGTCTACTTGCGCTTATCGGTTAAATTTCCTGTTGATGTTTTCCGTGCCAAATCTTTTCTCTTAGGACACGTAGCTTGCGACCAGGAGTTCTTTCTTTATTATTATTTTTTTTGGCGAGCGTAGGAAGAAAAAAGGAACACCTGATCGCAGGTTATGGGTCTCGTGTCTCTGACATTTTCTCATCAAATGCAGAGTGTAGGTTGTTGTGTAAAAATTTCCACTGCCTTACTGTCACTCAATTTAAATTTCATTCTTTCCAACTTTGAGTTACTCCGCATATGTTGTTAATAGAGGGAATAGTTAAGAAGCCCAGTAAACATCAAAGATCTGAACAAACAGGCTAAGATTTTTATTGGAAGGTTCGTGATCCTGCACATGTTTTGTTCTATGCTCATTAACTATGCATGAATTACATAATCACAATGTTTCTGTTGTATGAGCACATGTAACCACCTTTTGTATTTTGCCAGGCCTTGTGCAGGATCAACCCCCAAAATAGCTAAAAACTACAACATACTACAAAGAACTTTGGCAAGTTTCATAACCGTTCCCTCTATAAACTGTGGTGTATACGATTAAGAAACTCTATAATTCTGTCAGTTGTAATTGCAGGTAACCTTGAAAGCATTTGGTTGTGTACTTTGTAGATCGCATGTCATGGATGACATAGCCCATGTCAGTCTGGAGAGCGTGCGCAGTGTGTATCCCTCGCTGTCACGACTGCAGTGCATTGTAGAATTGGAGAATTTTGGGAGCATAATTAACAGGTAAGTGAGCTATTTTACAGGCTTAAGCTGGCTGGCAGTTCAAATGCAAAAATAACTTGGTACTGGTGAATTAGTGAGGCAACATGACAAATTGTTATGACTAACATCCAGGAGTTACTGGCCAGAGATATGATACTTCTTGTCATTCCATATTATTGTCACCTTGGGGACAGGAAAGTGGCCGTTGTAGAAAGGTGACCGTAATGGGGAAGTAGGAGTGTAACATGACACCTTTTTTTTTCGCGGGTGCGACATTTCTTTTCTTGAAAAAATGCTTGTACGTAACACAATCAGAATACTTCATTAAAACAGAAGCTGCACTAAAGTAGAGACCAACGCACTGTGGTACGGGTTAATTTTGGTGACCTTTTACAAAAAAAGATTGGGTTTTGCGTCCCGCATCCCAGTCACTGGTTAACTGGCCTTTGTTGAGAGATTATTTTAGCAGTCGGGATGCATTTTAGCGGCTGTTGTCGTTGTGGTGAGGTGGCCATTGTAGAGTGGTTGAAGAATGAATGTATGAACTGTCCACTGGGGCCGAAAAAGTGGGCGTGGCCACAATAATAATAATAATAATAATAATAATAATAATAATAATAATAATAATAATAATAATAATAATAATAATAATAATAATAATAGTAATAATAATAGTTTATATAGCGCTAACTCCACTAATTGACCAAAGCGCTTTACAATTCATAATATATAAAAAAAAATCCTTTTGTAAGGACATTATGGATTCTCCTTTGTTACAAGATCAAGCTACTGACTTAAAGGAGAGGTGGCCGTTAGTGGAGGTTCGACTGTATATGTTTTAAACAAGACAGATACTCCACAAATCAACTTTTTCTCTGTAAGTAATAACTGTACGTGCATGTAAACTATTGGCTTTTTTGTTTAGCACGGAAGACAGCATCGTTGATAACTGGAATGAACGCTTTCCACTTCCTGACAATGATTTTGAATTCTTGGAGCCTGTGCTTGCTTTACGTACCTCCATGCTGCAAACTCTTGTTACACTGAGAAGGAGTAAAAGTCACAGTCCAGAGAAATTAGCACGAGCATACAAGGATCTTGCCATTCATCTGGAGATGCAGGCAAAGAGAGCGCGATGGTCGCATAATCCGCAGGTAAGATCTGACGGAACGAGACTGAGGTCAAATTGTACTGCAATTATAGGGAGTTTAGTTTACAATTTTTGTCTCATTAGCATAAACGATACAGTTTTTAATTAAGGGGGGAGAACCCTAACTACAAATCTGTTGCTAAGGAAATCTCAAAACCTCCTTTTTTTGGCTCCTGAAGTCCAGTGAGCATCAAAGTTTACCGTGTTTGTTTGATTCACGTTTCCTTTAAATGCTTCGAACCACGCCCATATTTGGTATGTCACGTGGCCACAATAGAAAATGTCTAAAAACTCGGACTGAGTGGATCGTTTTCGAAATATGACAATATGATTTGTTAAAACACGGCATTATCTACAACTGTAGTATGCGTTTGAGGAAATGTACAATATTTCGAAAATTATAGATCTTTAAGAGGCTATAAAAGCACTTAAACATCTATAATTTTCGAAATATTGTACATTTCTTCAAACGCATACTACAAGTTGTAGATAGTGCCGTGTTTTAACAAATCGTTTTGTTATATTTCGAAAACGATCCACTCAGTCCGAGTTTTTAGACATTTCCTACTGTGGTCACGTGACATACCAAATATGGGCGTGGTTCGAAACATTTAAAGGAAACGTGAATCGAACAAACACGGTAAACTTTGATGCCCACTGGACTACAGGAGCCAAAAAAAAGAAGGTTTTTAGATTTCCTTAGCGACAGATTTGTAGTTAAGGTTCACCCCCCTTAAGGTACAAAAATATTGGTTCTTAATTTTGAAATCACACAGTACGATTAACTATGCCAACGAATCTAAGCCCGATGTATTGAATACTTTTTATGCGACCTGGATTTAAAAACTCAGCATCTTCCTCAGCGGTTTTTGCCAACCAAAAATTTTGCAGTCTTTGAAAGCCAGTTTCTCCTTGAATATTGCAGCCAAAGAATCAAACATCTCACTGCTTATTACGTTTAGCAAGCTCTTTAAATATTTGAAGTCAATTCGTATCAAGCGTAGATTCCCGTATACCGACACGTACAGGCCAATCTTTCCTCTTTAGCCTTGTGATTACTCATTAGGAATTCACTCGTCAACTACAAAGAACATCCAAATTTAATTTGAAAATTTTTTAAGGGAACTAGTTCAAGCCTGGTTCAAACAATTATTCTTGAGCAGAGTGAAAGGGAAAATTACAGCCACAGAAAGCGCACAAAGGCGACAATGGTAAAGGGAATCAACCCTGTAACTACCAAAAAGAATTTAAAAAAAATTCTTGATTTGTATAAATAGTTGTGTACAGTATGTTGGTATTCCTCTGTCGCAAGCGACCGTCATCTGGAAATTTGAAGTGTACATCTTGTTTAATTTTCCACGTATAACAGTTGTATTTCCAAGAGCTAACTACTGGAAAAGGTGCGTTCCTAACTAAACGTTTGCCAAACCAACTTTAGTTTTTAATAAATAGAGATTTTTGAACACCGTCGCGAGCAGGACTTCCCTTTCTCTATACCTCTGGCAAACGAAAGTCACTGTCACTCCCACAGCCACCATCTACATTAGTAGTGAATTCGAACATTATATATTATTCACAGGTTGCTGAGAAAGCACTGTTTCGATTAAGACAACTGCAAGGTGACATCACTGAGATACAAAGTCGGCTTGGAGGGAGGGATCTTGGGGTGTCATGGTCCTGGAAAATGGAGGAGGCCAAATTACGTTGGGCGCGAGGTGAACAGGACACAGCTATGTACCTACTGAAGTCCCTGACTAGGAACCTTGAACAGGTACCATTTTCAGCAAACCTCAGATAATGTGCCTTGGAAACGTTCTTTGCATGTACCTTAAAGAAATACTTTTACAACGGTTATCCAGACACTGAGGTTTTTAAGAACACTGCAGTCAATTTGAAAACGTACAGGTTATAATATGACCCCTGGTTGAGTTATTTAAGCTAATCTTGAATTAATGAGAATTTCGATTTCAGTTTGTTTCGATTTTAAATAATCTCAACCTGCACAAAACATTAACAGCCAAACCATTTGGTGCAACCGAAAAATTAGTACATTGTTAACTTTAATCCTGGTTTAGCATTAACCAGCCTTTCAGCAACCCGGCTTATCTATCTGCCCTGGAAAAGTTCTTTTCAAGCACCTTATAAAGAACTTGCCGCAAGACAGTTTTTAATCGCACACTTGATGTGAGCACTTTTATTGTGAAGGGTATAAAATGGAGCTGCCTAACAAGCACTTCCACAGCTTGTTCTAGTTTTGTGCATGGTAAGTATTGACGTAATATATCAAACGCGAGAAGAGAGTTGAAAATACGGCGCGCAGCGGAGAATTTTTGACGAAATTCGAGGTGTTTGGATAGCTGATGAAACAGTCTCGAGTGTGTTATCTTCTCAATTGAAACAAAAGCTAAGGAGTCAACAGAGACGTAAAATCGTCAAAATCTATGCTAATCAAGACCGGGTATCCAAACTTCCTTCACGGTTGTGATTTTCTTTGTTTAACTTGATGAATTATGATGAATTGATGAATTTCAGACTCCGGATCAGAGCTCGGAGGTGATCGATCTTTATCCGCAAGCATTGGGACTGTATGGTACTTGGCTGGCAGAATCAAAATCTGAGAATCCGAACACCATCATCGAAAAGTACTTAGAAAAGGTAAACGGAAAAAGTTGAACTCTGGGTTACCAAACTAGACTCCTTTGAGCAGTTTGAGCAACAACGACGACGATGCTGAGTAAGACGCCCAGTCAAAAATGAATTTATATTTTACCAGCGAAATTTGCAATTGCCTAGATTTGTTCATTATTATTAATGGCTCTAAAAACGTGTTCAAGCTAAATATGCAATGGCAGCGTTCAATTCCAAATGAAAATACAAAACAGCCATCGTCGTTTTCGTTCCTGACCCAATGTAAAACTTGGTCATTTCTCGTTGTTTTTTTGCGGAGGACGGCTAAGAAATGTACAACGATTTATAATGCACGTGCACAGCCATTGTTTCGTTCATTAAAGCCCCGGCCAAACGATCGCAACATATCATCACAGCATATCCCAACTTTGTTGGCCCAGCATTTGCAAGCTTCTGCCAAAACGATCAGAACATTTCAACGCAACATATTGCAACATTTTAGGGCGCAGCATGTTGCGTGCATTTGGTTTCCATGTTGTGACATGGGTATTGAAAATTTAACTAGTGCGCATGCCCGGGTGCAACATTGTTTCACAAACCTGGCCAAACGACCACAACATCATGCAACATACAAAATTGCTGCGTGAAAAATTTGACCATTTTCAAATTTGAGCCAACAACACCCAACATGTCGCAACACCTCGCAACATGGCGGCGAAACGCGCGTAACAGTTGCACCCAACAATGTTGCGATATATTGCGTTGGCATATTGCAATCGTTTGGGCGGGGCTTAAACCTTTTATTTGGTGAGGTTCTCATTGCCGTCCTCATCGTGGTTTGCTTAAGCTTCTTGTTATCTCAAGAGGGACGAGATGTTTCAGTGCCAGAAGAAACGTCTTCACTTTTTTAACAAAGAGGCGAGTTGAACTCGAGACTTTCTTGGTGTTGCCTTAATGAATTACATCTCTAAAAACTCTCTTTGTTTACTAGGCCGCTTGTCTAATGGATTGCATGGAAGAGAGCAATAAAGCCTCCAAAATCGAGGTGTGTATTGAGCTTCTTTGGCTCACACTTGGTAGTTTGTTTAGTATTAAAATACCTCTCTTCCACTGTTTATCTACATACTGTTCTCTTTTTCAAGTGAACGTTTTGTCTAGTCTATGTAATGTACATCTTTTTTTGGCAACAAAGATTGTATTTTTATACTGTAATACTTAAAGTAAGTTTGATTCATCCGCGTATTTATTAGACCATGTCAAAGAAGTAGTTGTAGTAGGTTGATACGGCATTAGATGTTAAACCCGCTCATTACTCATTAACTGCACCATGGTTTCTTAATCCCATTTTACCAAATAAGCTATGTTCCAGAAATCAATATTCGAATGTGGTGCCAAGACTTCTTGGACGTGATTGCAGAAATGAGAGATTTCTCTAACCTGCAAACTCTCTCTCTTTTTTTGTTGTGTCTCAACGAGACAGCTAACAAGTAGCATTGCTTTAGCTTATTGTAGCATCTCCTCACACCCATGAAAATGTTTCCGCCCAATGCCACATTAAGTTGGAGGGATCGTGTGAAAAAGTAGACTACCATGAAAATGTTACGAGAAATAGTCATTTTGTGAAAGGCTTTTGTTAATCATTGTTAGTAGTAAAGTATAAAGTTGGTGCAGTCCGTTAATCACAGCCCACTCTTGTGATATAAATGGTACCTCGTAATCAGCCTATCAGCGTCCACTTATGTTCAGGATGGAACGCAAGTATTGTTTAATAAGTACTTCATATTTGACAGGGTTATTTGAAATTTTCATTCTACTTAACAAACTGACGTCAGTTTTTCATGCGTCTGTTCTGTTATAGATCATGAATTTGACAATGTTATGAAGAAATTGTCTATAACAGGACAGACACATGAAAAACTGATGTCCATTTGTTTTTTACGATAACAAACTGTCAAATTGCCCACTCTCGCTTGTTCCCGCATCGCATAAAGTACAAATTCATGTGTCTGTCTGGTTATTGACGATAAAAATTAGCTAATGAGCGCGCGAGAATTTGTGCTGTTATCTTAAACTTCGTATTTGACTGAATTGTGTGTTTAGGTGACTTACCAATGAGGGCACTGTGATGCTTATAAGGAATTTGAATCTCATTAGCGTTCAATCTTGGACTCACCTGTCAGCGTCTGATGAATCTGTTTGTCACGTGGCCTTTGATGAACCAAGTCACGTGCCAAAACATCCCTGTATAAGCCCAAAATTTCAAATCCAAGGTCTCAATCGAGTGTCCAGAACTGGCACAGAGCTTCCAAGGCCTCACAAATTTTCCTTCCGGAGTTGTTTTCCTCTCGAGCTATGACAGCCGCCTTACTTTCTTCCAGCTTGTGGCTTCTTGTTATCCTCCTGCACAAGGTTGGGTTGATATTTAAGGAGAAACTGGCTGTACATCAGTTATTGTTGATTTGTGTTGCAGGCCTTCCTGTCGCTTGCCTGGTTTGCTGATACTCAATACCAGAAGAAGGTGGATTTCATGAGTTCAAGTATTTACGAAAATAAGGAGAACTTGATGAAGAAATCAAAGGTCAGGGTTGAATTCTATCCCTAATGCTTGCAAAATTTCCAACAGCAAAAGTGCCGGAAATCTTTGAATGAAGCAAGAGAGGAACCATTAGAGCACTTCCCAGCTAGACTTCATAGTTCAGTCCCAAGACTATTGATTATCTTTTAAACTAAGTTATCTCATGAAAGGTGAATTAATCAACATGGCATGAGCGTGAGACAAAGAAAAAATCTGAGTCCCTGACAGAAATCGTACCCATGAACTCCCGAACACTGGGCGGGGGCTCTATCCACTGAGCTACGAGAACTCATGGAGAGCAAGGTCATTTAGCTGAATTGAATTCATGATGTATCCAAAATCTTCTTTAATTTTTGTACATACTTTTCATTTGTACTTCCGTTTTAAAGGACTGTTCAGGTGTTTTACAGATGAAGCTAATAGGGCATTTCCGAGTTCTCTTGTGCCTCTGTTTCAAACTTTTCATATGAAAATGAGTTCTGCGTGCAGTTTCATTTTCATGCAAAACAAAGTCATTTTCACTAGAATGGTTTCGCACTTAGACTAGCTTTGAAGCAGAGGCACAAGGGAACTCGGAAATGGTCTATAGGCCCTTCTGAGTTACCTGGGGCCCGTTTCTCGAAAGACCCGGTAATTTAACGGGCCCGAAATCAGATTTTGAAATCAAAATCTCAAGAAAAGTAGAGTTTGTTCTGATCTCTAATAAAGTCCATTTTGTTTCTTTAGCTAATAACTTTACTTAAGCAATAGACCACAAGTTTCTATGGGTTATAAGCTGATAAACCACGCGGGATGTTGGTAGAACACGAGAAGAATTTGTAAACCACGAGCCGCGGACGAGTGGTTTACGAATTCTTCGAGTGTTCTACCAACATCCCAAGTGGTTTTTCAGCCTATAGCTCTTAGAAAACTTGTGGTCTATTGCTTTTATATAATAATTCGGAAGACGTGCGATTTTTCCGTGGGTTTACTGGCACAATAACCCGGCCACAGCTGATTGACCAATCAAAGCGCGCGCATTGATTTGGTTATTATATAATGTATAATATTCAAACCTTTTGAAACTCCCATCTGGAATGGAAAACAAAACAGCTTAACGGGCCCGGTAATTACCAGGAGCTTCGAGAAACGGGCCCCTGGTGCCTAAGTTGCAAAACGAATCCTCGTGCAAAGCTCTTCATATGAAGATGAGTTTGATTTTTATGAAAATGAACAGGTAGGCAGAAAAAGGCAACTCGGAAACGACTTGTTTGGATATGAGCCCACTTTCAAGCCGCTATTATATCGCTCTTAAATAAATACTTCTCATGACAAGAACAAGCATCATCCAAAGAAAACATAGTCACCAACGGTAGCCTCGCAGCTCCTACAAGCTCTAAATTTCATTGGCGAGGATAGAGTTGCAGCCCTTTTGTTTTAGGGCTAGGGTCCATTGTTTCTGTTGTTTGTTCTTTTGTTAAACCTCAAGGGTGGTCTCCAATCAGGTGAGACCTTGTAAGAGCTTCGAGGTGACCCGTCACCTAAGCGCACTCTCTTTGGGAGTAACCTTGCTCGCGATTGTGTGACCATCCCGAAGATCTGTGTCTTCGTCGGTTGCTAATTAAAACACGGTTTGTGATACTCTTTTGTTTAAAGGTGGAGTCGGAAAAGTTGCAGCAGATGTATGAATCCGGCAAAGACAGGTATACTAGAACGCTGAATCTACAGGCACAAATGGATGAGAGAGAGCTTCAGCAAGTAGCTGAAGATAAGCGGACTTTTTTGAAGACTGCTGTGGAATATTACATCAAAACGCTGGAAACGGGGGTAGGTTAGAAATTGCTGAGCAGAAAAAAAATTATTCGCCATAAAATACTGCGCTAACATTAAGGCGGTATTAGGGTTCTCGGGACATGGGATATGTAAGTATAAAATTAGAGGGATACAAGATATTATTTGGGGAAAACGTTAATGGCATATGGGATATTTAGATCAGAGAAAATGACATATTGTTAATTTTGCAACTTTGGCCAAAAATTGATGGGATGTGGGATATTCAGCCCTCCTCCTCCCCCAACAATGGCCATGGAGCCTCGACCTTCAAAGTATACATAGTAACCGCAATGTGTGATGAGATGTTCACCTTTTTTAGCGCATAGAAGGATTTGGTGACCCTCTAGACTTAGAGGATGAAGACCAACCTATCTTGCTATTGACGGGGTCTCTCTGCGTGGACGTAAAAACTGCTTGCCGAAAAACAAAATCCTTCCTTATTCAAGACCCGAATAAAACAGGTTCAAAACCCGGTCCCATTCCATGTAGT
>JAHPZR010008829.1:0-15000 GCA_019787425.1 Platygyra sinensis | reverse complement strand
TAAAATAACTCAACAGGATCTTTAAGCGGAAGCTTTCTTTATCGGACACTGCAGGGGAGCTAGAATTCAAAATAGTCTTTTTAAGGTTAGGGCATTTAGTAGCAGATTAGGGAAACATTCGTGACATTAGATCGATATTTCAGGTCCTTTTAACCTGCCAGATGTCACGATTAAAAGGATCTCAAACCTCAGGGAAGTACCAGTCCCCACTTTGGAAGTTAAGGTAATTTAATTGTCGGTATTGTTGTTTTTATGTTAGATTTAATTTTGGGAAGTATGTTTTAAGTAGCAGTAAGGTCGTGGGTATTTAATGGTACTTAGCATCTGTTAGATCTGGCCAGCTAGACTGATTGGTTTTTGACTGCGTCACAACAGACTGTCGACGTGGTCTTGTCCAAATGTTCCTGCCCTTCCATGCTAAACGTGGAAAGGGCGGAGATTTGTCACCGTGAATTAGGCCTTTCCACAAATCTGGATATTTTGGAGAATTTTTAGAGGTGTCCATGATTTTTAAAGAAATTAGGGATATTTAGAAATATTCATATTTTTTTTGGCTGAGCCCTGTCTTTTTCTTCTCTCTTTTTTAGAGACTTAGTTCAGCGATTTTCCACTTCAAAAATGTATTCCAATAATTTCACATCACTACAAGCACCAAAGCTGCAATCTTCCAAAATGGCGGATGCCGTGTTTCAAGGCTCCTGAATTTTTTCCCTCTACTACTTTTACTACTGCTAAAAATTTTGAATATTTCTCCCTTCGTGATTCAAACTCGGTCATTTTTTTTGAAAAAGTAAGGGATGTTTAGAGGAAAAAAACTAGATACAGGGATATTTGGAAAGAATGTTGAGAATTTCCAGAAAGATATTTAAGGCATTTTACGTGACATTTGTGTAAAGGCCTACGGCATGAAGTTAATATCGTGAACTAGGAAAATGGCAGATGACTGACCTTTCACCTCTCCATCAAGAGCAGTGATAGCAAGTTTTCGTTGACCGGCCCTTAATTAAGGTTCTGTTCATCCTTTAGGTGGACCCACTGTGTCGATATGATGACCTTGTTCATGTTATGGGATTTGACTCCAAGTTTTGCCTTGCCGGGGGAGTTAACCTTCCTAAGATCATCTTTTGTGTTGGATCTGATGGAGTTAAACGACGGCAGCTGGTGAAGGTACAGTGACATTCTCTCTGTACATAGAAATATAAAATTACTACAATGCAGTACTTTAGTGTCGTTGAACAGCACTAGTGCTAACAAAGCAGTTAAAAGAAGCCGAATTGATTCGACGCACCAGGAGGGATACTCCAAGATGGACTGGAATTTGACAAAAAAGGAAAGATAAAGATTGTGAAGGCCAATCAAACAAAAATAACTTAATAAAATAAACAACCCGTATTTACCCTCGGCAGTGTTAATAGCACAATAGGCTAATGGAGCCGATCAAACAACTGAAACAAATAATTCAAATTAAACATAACATTGCAAAGTATCCCAACTGGCCAGAGGCAAACCAAACGTGGCCGGAGTTTTGAACTCGGGGCTACCGTGAAACAACTTTAAGTATTGGTCAGAGGCTGACTCGAACCGAGGACCGCTGACCACTCGGCCATGCAGCCCTCTGTGATCAATGCCTGCTATTGTCACTCGTAAGCAGCCACCAAATTCAGTTTCCGAATCTTGAAAAGTTCACGTTTGTTGTTCGCAATAAGTGTCAAATTTTTTCAGTCTATTCTATCTTTGTTCCTTTTTTTTGGTTCATTATAATTTAGCTGAAGGAAAACTGTAAAAGGGCCTTTTCGGCAATATGGTAGTAAATTCTATTTTTCTTCAAATGCTATCATGGGATGCTTGGAACGTAGACATGCACTAATTTGCCCCCTGTGCATTCCCATTATAGCTGTTTCAAGCAATATGATTCAAAATGGCCGCCTTATCGCCGAAAAAGTGCTTAACGCTCTGCCATTATGCATTTCATCTCCACCTCACCCATGTAGGGTCATAGCGACAATGACACCCGCAGGTTTTACCTAATTCTTGTTTTGTTTGACCCATTGTGTCGAATTTGTGCCCGTGTAGGGTAGAGACGACTTACGCCAGGACGCTGTCATGGAACAAGTGTTCGGCATGGTGAACCAGCTGCTGATAAAGAACTCTGAAACAAGGAAAAGGAAACTGAAGATGAGAACGTACAAGGTTTGAGCAGAGACAATCTTTGTCCTGTTATTCGTACTGAACTGTAAAACAGTCCCTGGACGTTTCCTGGAGATTTTTTGCCGTGTCTATATCAGTCCTTGCTTTGATCGTCGGTCGATCCATCCTACACGACGAGGTTGGATTTGCTCCAAGTGTCGCTGGAATTCTTGGACCGTTTATTTTTTTCCAGGAACGATTTGCTTTCCTTGATTTCTTTGCACTGTAGTACTTGACAAACTCTCCCATCGGTATCTCATTGCATCTCTCTTTTTGTCAAAATCTACTTTTAATTTCCACCTTCGTCCCCAACTGTTCCTTCGCCAGGTTATCCCATTGTCTCAGCGTAGTGGGATAGTGGAATGGTGTGAGGACACAGTGCCTTTGGGAGAGTATCTGATTGGTCGGCCTGGAACTAAGACGGGCGCTCATCCGCGGTACTATCCAGGAGACTGGACATCACTCGACTGTAGGAAAAAGATCCAGGTACAGCCACATTGTTCCAAAGATATTCCAACAAATATTGTTACACCTTCAAATCAAATTGAAGGAGAACATGTCATGGGTCAAACTCACTAGCTCCCTAGGGAAACAACAACTTGAGCTTGCGACTCGTAAGCGATCAGGTCGTGCACCTTGAAACGCGGCAAGCAAATACTTTTTTCGCAGTTTGCTCTAGTTTTGAGTTAGGGGGTAGAAGAAAACACTTACTGACTGTTTTGTTTCTCCTCACAAAACTCACTGTGTTCAGATTAGCCGATTTCTTTCAATTCCAAGCCGACATTTCAGACATCGTAGGAACAAAGGAAACGAAAAAAAAACACCCTTGCTCTGTTTTAGAGATCGCACTCCTCAAACAAAACCAAAGCCTCTCTCCTCCCAACCTCCCTTTAGAGTTGTGAAACGCATTCAAGAAAGTGGGTTATGTGATCTAGTAACGTAAGCGATTCAGAAAAAAGTCCAATTCCTCCGAGAGAGGAACGTTGTAAAGTCTATAAGCAGAAAATTTATGCCATAGTGTTTTCATTTTTCTCAGTCAGGTGACAACAGTGGAAGACCAAGATACGAGGTTTATCAGGTAACTGGGATTTGCCTCAGCTAAACGAAACAGTTACAAAACAGTTTACTTAAGTTTTTTTGCGCAAAATTCACAGTTTGGCTCATCATTCCATTGCTAACAGTTCAGTGAAGAGAAAAATGCTACTAATAACCACGCTAGTTACACCACATCTAACTACACGCGGCGACTCAACAATTTAGCTTCCTGGCCCAGATTGTTCGAAAGGTGGACAACGCTATCCACCGGATAAATCACTATCCAATGCAAAGCGTGGTTTGTGTTTTTAACACGTATCCACCCAACAGTGATTTATCCGGTGGATAGCGTTATTCATCTTTTGAACGACTGGGACCTGGTCACAGGTCATGGTTGGAGCATCTAGTGTAAACCCAACCTCATTCCCAGGTTCTCTCATCTTACCGCCCCCTGGAGCAGAGGTAGCGGGAACGAGGTTGGTTTAAACGCTTATTCAGACATTAAACTGGCAGTATTTTTTATTCACTATGTTAGTTTGTTTTTACAGGAGCTCACGGAGCATTTTCATCCTGTATTTCGACACTTCTTTCTGGAGAAGTTCCCAGACCCTGCCGTGTGGTTCGAGAGGAGACTAAGTTACACTCGAGGAGTGGCCACATCGTCCATTGGTATTCTAATACATTTTGTTGCACAATTTTAAAAGACCTGTGTTTAGCTCTTCGCATGTTTGTAGCAGGACTAGAATGCATGCTCATAAGTAACTGAACTTCTCTGCCAAGTGTTATATATTTGTATTTGTTTTATATATTTAATTGACCAACTCCCCATTGGGGCATTTCAGGACCAATGTAAACAAACAATGGTAAATAAATAATCAAATAAACATAACTAGGTTAAGAATCCCAACTGGTTGGAGGCAGACCAGTTGGCTATTTACAAGCGTAGCCGAGAAGTTGAACTTGGGACATCAGCTGGCGGTCAGAACGGGATCTGCATCCGGGACCTACGGATTTCAAATCAACCACTCTGCCACGTTGTCTCCACGTGCTGATAAAACACATAGAATGCTTTTGTAATTCTTGTTTCTCCTACCTTCTTTCCTGCAGTGGGTTATGTGGTTGGTCTTGGCGACCGTCACGTACAAAATATCCTTGTTGACTGCAACACAGCTGAACTTGTTCACATTGATTTGGGTAAGTAACAGGAAATAGGAATCAGTGGGTTTTTCTCTAAATAGCCTATGTCGCAGACAAAGAAACTTGAAAAATTAACCAATTGTTTTTTCAAGCTTGCCATTTGTAATCCATGGTTTTTTAATCCATAGTTATCTCACTCTGTCGTAATCATTGTTTATTGTCGCTTGATAATTACTTCTTTGTGTTTCTGCCGAAGAAACTATCCTTTTGAGGTTACAAGTGCCCAGTTCATTTGAAAGTAGGTCGATACATTAATAGCATCAGAAAATGATTTAAAATACCATGGCACAGCTCCCGGTGACAGTGTTACACAGTTTAGCTTCAATTCGGGCATTTCAACAAGTAGTACCCTGCGAGCAATGCGGTCTAGATCTTTGGTGAGATAGTTTAAATAATGGTCAATAGAAATTAAGACATGGGCGAGCGTAGATATGAAATTTGTCTTCGAGTGCTCAGCTCGATTTCTCACGGGTGAGTGCAGCGACTGAGAAGAGAAATTCCAAATCCACGTGCACCCGTGCCTTGTTTTGTATATTTTATAAAGGTACTAAAAACAACGTTTTTGACCATTTTCTGAAGATATTCTGTCACGTTTCGAAGATTTCCGAAGATACTCCAAACGTCCAATGGACTTACGAACGTTTCCGAACATTTTCCTAAAATTAAGCTAAGAGAATAGTTTTTCCCCTGGATAAGATGCTAACAGGGATTGTACTTCAGATTGTACTTCAGTCAAATACTGTCCCTCTTTTTTTATGAATCCCAGGTGTTGCATTTGAGCAAGGAAAGTTTCTGCCCACTCCCGAGACTGTGCCTTTTCGCTTGACACGTGACATGGTGGATGGAATGGGATTGACAGGTGTGGAGGGGGTGTGCAGGCGGTGCTGTGAGAAAACCATGGAGGTCATGAGAACGTCACATGAATCCCTTATGACTGTTGTGGAGGTTAGCGTTGTCATAGATAAGAGAAAACGTTTGCCTCTAGAATATTAGGCTTTAATCCGATCCGAGAACCTTGAAGCTGCCAAAAATAAGAACCTGTGTCATAACACTGAAAAGTGTATTTTTCTCAACCGGGCGTCTCCTTATCTTGATCTTCAGATACGACCCTTTTGTGAACTCTCCATTCCACACTTCTCAAGGTCCTTTAGCAGGTGTCTCGGATTACTTTCCTACTATTCACCATGGATCCCAAGGTTCTCGGATCGGATTGAAGCCTTATATTGTAGAGGCAAACGCATTCTCTTATCCACGACAATTTGATCACCAAACTGCAACCGCGAGGATTGCAGGCTCATGTAATAAAGTGAAATCATGCTATATGTACAGCACAACGAATTATAATGTAACGCGATACGTCACGCTTCACTTGCAGTGTTCAAGTGTTTCAAAATTATCAGTAAGCTGCAGTTATTTGCGCTGATTAATTTATGGGGCTACAATACAAGCAAATCGCTGGGTCGGTCTTGCTTGGGGGGTTGCCACATGTTAGGAAATGGTCAGAGAAAATATTCTTCAAGGTCAGGGAAAAGTGAGAGAATTTTGCTTTGAGTCAGGGAAACTTAGCATTTTGATGAAAAGTCAGGGAAAATTGAAATAACTTAAAACGGCTGATGTAATACCATTGAGGGCTCGGCGAAACATTTGGGTTCACTGATCTCAATGATATTTTGTTGAAAACTTATGAGTTTTCATGAATGTGTGAAAAGGACAGTATTGTTATAAGTTGAGGCCAGAAGCCGCTACTGGATCTGATATTTTGTATTTATCTGGTCAGGGAAATTTGATTTTAAACTCACATTCCTCTTCAAACGTAAGGAGGGTATTTCTCTATTTGCTCAACAATACTGACTTTCGGTCGCATATAATTTAGTTGGCTCTGATAATAAATGAAGCAGTTTAATCCTACACACTTTTAATAAAGGCCGCAGCCGCACTTTGAGAGTTACCCTGGTTATTTCTAATTAATAATTTACGGTAAACCTGGTAACCGAAAAGTCCTGATGCGGCCCCTAATTTGGGCTGTTCATTGAACTTGAACTGGGTTAAGGGTTTCCATGGAAATTATTTGAAGAACAATACATCTTTTAACCTAGCAAGGTTAATTTTTAAACTATAGTGGCGTTTCTGCGTGGTTTAACCCAGGTTATTGTTCAAATTTCGTGCACTCTGCAAATTCTGATTTCTTGATTAGTTGATTTATACCACGTGACACTGGGTTCTGACAAAACAACCTCCATGACGTCGTTGTCTTGGTGAAGTGGCCGTGGTGTAAAATTCAACACCCCACTGTCATTACACCATGGCTTCGGTTGACTCAAAGTTTAACGAGTTTTGTTTGTTGTGTATTCAATTTGAATAATAAAAATGTTAACGCACTCATTGCTCGTGAATTATCGGGATTTACCTGCACTCTTTCACTAACAGTGTACTCTAAATCTTCAATACCGCACTCGCCGGCCTCGTGCAGTATTGAAATATTCTGTTCATTGTTAGTGAACTCGTGCAGGTAAATCCCGATAATTCACTCGCTGAGTGCGTTAATCTGTAATTAGTGATCTCTTATCAATGCCGTGCATTGGCTTTTTCGTGGTGTGTCGGTCATCACGGTTTAAGTGTGAGATGTTGTTCTCCATGGCACAAACAAGTGTATAACCTTCTACTGAACATGACAAGTGGTTACAACAGGTGACAGCTTATTTACAGGAAGTACCACCAAGAGGAAGAGAAATTTTAATATTCGACCTCTTCAAAGAATGTTTCTTTTCGTCATAAATGGTGAAAGAATACACAAAGCGCTTGAAATGACTCGATGTTCATTCGGAAGGGTTCTCTTTTAAAGTCAAACATGACCTGATTCCTGTAGATCACTGATTCCTCGGATAGACCCAAACTCGAGGACGATTCAATCGACGGCGATGGAGAACACTCTGACGTCTACGCAAAATCATCATCATATTCAAAAGAACTGCCTGGAAACGAAACAAGAAACAAGAACAAAGAAAAAGAATCAAGAAAATAAGACCCTAGTCCTCGAAGTCAGTCATTTTGTTGGGTTATCTCATGACGTCAATTGACTTCACATATAACTTATTTCAGTTCGGTCGCTCATAAAAGGTTATAAAATATAACCCCGTTATTTCATCTTAGCCCACCTTTAACCGAGTTAAGCTATTTGGGAATTTTAACCAGGTTTCTAAAAGGTAAACCCAGTTACATCTCTTAGTGCGGCTGCAGCCAAAATTATCGCATTCTGAATTCCAACTTGAACATAAACATTCATTTTTGTTTGCTCAGGTTTTGCTCTATGACCCGTTATCATCATGGACACTGAGTCCAGAAAAGAGAAAAGCTCTCCAACAGAAGGCCGAAGAAGACGATCTACCCTCTGTCAGTGCTGTTGGAGACTGCCTAGATTCCACGATAGGCACAGAAAATCTCGCCGTCGAGGACAATGTAAACAAGATGGCGAAGAGAATGCTGTTAAGACTTAAACAGAAACTGGATGGCGTTGAAGATGGTGTGCATTTGAGTGTGTCAGGACAAGTGAATCATCTCATACGAGAAGCTATGGACCCGAAGAATCTGTGTAGACTCTTTCCTGGGTGGCAGCCATGGGTGTAAACTGGTGTGCTTCTCCTCACCGTCACACAGAAACTTGTCTTATTGTCTAACGGCTTCAAAACTATCGCCTTGCCGTACGCTTGGCAAATCCAGTCCAGAAATCGGCATGGGGACTCTGACAAACCTGGTACTCAAGAAACTTAGCGTGCTAAATTTGTGCTAGGTCTACTGAAGTAATTTCAGTTTGATTAATCGTTGTAGGTCTTATGTGCGATGGTATTTGAGGCTACTTTAGAGGTTAGACAATTTAAATGGATATTGCATTGTTTCTAATAGACCTTTTTCGCTTGTACATTTTGTTTTCCCAATACAGATCATGTGATGATACTCAGGAGATTTGACCTTTTGTTTTGTTCATTAAAAAGGGTACATGTAAGCATGAATATGTCTGCATGTACTCTTTTTAATGAACAAGACAAAGGATCAAATCTCCTGAGTATCATCACATGATCTGTATTGGGAAAACAAAATGTACAAGCGAAAAAGGTCTATTGCAAGCACTGAGCCCTTCTGAATTCCTTTCCTGCCCCTCCAAAAAGAATGAGCTGCTACACTGCTATGTAATTCCATCGATTCAGGCTTAATGTTTAAATATCCACCGTTTATTGGATCCAATTGCAAAATTATTGTTTAGTTTTCTGACTTTCAACGATACCTTGTTATAAATATGGAACTAAGTTTGGTGAAGTTCATGTTTTGCTTGTAAGTTTTGTTTATGCCCAAGGGAATGCAATAGCCCTTTTCACGGTTAGCTTTCCACATTTGCATTACAATAAAATCTAGCATGTATGCGAGGCAATTTCGGGCTATTTTGTAGTTTTAGCCCGAAATTGCCTTACATACATGCTAGATTTTATTGTAATGCAAATGTGGAAAGCTAACCGTGAAAAGGGCTATTGGACATAAAGGGTGCGAGTATCCTCTAGACGAAAGGCCTCACGTGATTTCTTCCCCGTGCATTTATGAGCCCTTTGGTTTTTTCTTGAGAGCGATCTGAAGGCGAGGGCTCATGGTTCAAAATAAATCTGAGAAATTGTATAAAGAATAACTATGATAGGTGAAAGTAAGCCATATTTTTGTTTCACAGCGTAAAGATTTTATATAAAGATTTAGAGTATGGTATTTCCCTAATAAAAGAAATGTGGACTAACGTATGTGAATGAGATCATGTATGAACTGCATATAGAGGAGGACGTAAAGAATTCATTACAAGTCAAACATGCTTGCAGGTTAAGCATATTTCAAGTATCAGAATCGTAAAACCATCAACCGACAGACAAAAACGTTTTTATTTGCTTGCATGATACTTAACTGTCGGTCAGGTTGTCTGGATGTCAGCTACAAGCATCAGTCCTTTTCAAAATTACTCTCGCCTGATCACACTAGCCTTGCTCCAATTCTGCTGATGTAACATTCATACTTCAAAAATTTCCTCGCATTTCTTTCTCTTTTCTTGTAGATGAAGGAAGTGTCAGAAAATGTTCAAAATTGAAGTGCCACTTAAGTATTAAGTCAATCTCGTCCCCATTGCCTTATTTTCCCTTGGTCAGTACCATGAATGTGAGCTCTGGCGAAGTCCGACGTGAAAGTCCCTCGCTTGCCGGACTCAGTCATTTTTATTCTCAAAGCCGAGTGGGTCACATTCAAACATGAATACTTTGCGCATGCTTAAAAATGTCAGACTTAGGGGAGTCCCGTTCTTGAGATGCGAGCTTTGAGGACGAGAATTTTTTTACCGCAATATATTCGACATTTTGTGCCGTCATTATTACCGTGAAGTCAGGAGACGCGTTCCTAAGGGCTATACCAAGAGTTGTGCTACTGCCATGCCGAATTAAATTCCAGTTAAGCAAGACAGTAGCACGACGTTTGAAACCATTCTGTTCGACAGGCTAAATTAAGTTGGCCACGACAACTTGGCAGAACAGGCCTTGTTTTGCCTCGTGGCAGTACCGCGACATGGCTTTAAACGGCGCCCTCTTCCCGTGCCGAACTGAATTCATAGCCTGCTGCATCAGCTGCTGTTGTTTTCTAGCATTAAAATGGTCTTCAGCGGCAAAGCAAACGTCTTCCGATCTTTGGCACTACTGAATTAAATTCAACGGTTGAAATTCATTGCTGGGTTTTCGTGTGATGCCACTGCCAGCCAAATTCACTCGAGCTAAGCACGGCAGAAGCTCGACATTTGGACTAAGCCTAAGACGCTACTGATGCATCCGAATTAGGCAAATGTCGAGGATGATATAGGGAAGAATCTATCAATCAGTCTCATGGTCTGTTCGAGGTGACAACTGTTTTATTACCATACTGGCTTTGTAAGATTGAGGAGCGATTTTGCAAAATTGTTCATTCTTGCTCATAGAACAAGGGTGGGCTAGAAATTCAACATAACGTTCATAAAACGACAGGGATCGAAATGTCGAATTGCTATTTTCTTTTCATGAAGTGGTGGCTACCCGACGTGTGAAAACAGTTGACCAACTTGATGAAGGTCAAAATTTTCTTTATCGCAAGAACAAAAAAAGTTTTAAAAAATCCGAGCCTGGACTCAGATGGTCTCAAGAAATTCACCTTCCATAATGGAAATTGTCTAAGGGGTCAGAAAAATGTTGATGGCCAAAATAAAGTAAGTGTATTTTACTGCGCAAGTCAAGAAACCCTGAGCACTGATTTTGACAGGTGAATTGCTATTTGTGGTTTCTCACGCCAATAATCTGACGTTTCCCTCTCTACACAATAACATTCTACAAATTTTTCGGGTGTTCACAGATTTTTCTTGTCAAACGAACCCTACCTTTTTTCGCATTTAAAATTCTTATCCCGCTGGATTCATTGAGCCATGAAATTCAAGAACATCACAGAGCGATTAAAAACGCAGTTGTTTGGGCATACATAATTAAAGACCAAAGCCCAGGTTTTAATAGAAACGATAGTGACACTATTTCATCATTTCATGTTTAATAAAGTCATGTAACAAGTTTGAGAAGACATGGTGTAAAACATAATCACATAACAAGCGGCAATTGCATGTTCTCCAATTTTGGAACAAAAAGTAGTAACAAGCTGATGAACAAGTAGTAACAAAGGGAAAAGGGGGAAAAAGCTTGTCACAGCCATCTGTTAATGTCAAATATTGATGAAAGGTATGGTTTTGAGCACAAACTAAAATGGTGTTTCAGTCTCTGTGATAGATCTGGTATGGAGCCTTTGATCTCAAACTAGAGCAAAACTGTTCACGTTAGGATGTTGTTAAATACCAAGAAACCCTCGGATGGTTTCAAAAAGGGTTCGATTGGGCAGGATTAAACCACACATAACAACAACTGTAATTTAACATGGCCAAACCTCGACAAGAACAGGTAGCCTCACTTTAATGCCCAAGCGTGCAACCGCTGGCAATACATAACACTTTCTCCCCCTTTTAAATGTGTGTCACAAAGGCTTAGCAGCACCAAAAATACAGAGCGATAACAAACTTTAACTTTCTAATATCAACAAAACTTCTACTGAGAGTAGATAGTGTTCTTAGCCTTAAATGTTCTTAAAGTCGCAAGTTAAGCCTATCTGGGGCTTTTCTCTCTCTGGCTGGGTATCTGCGCTCAGCTCTTATGGGCGTGTTCCTTGGACTAGTCTCACTTTGGTGCTGCACTGGAGACGGTAGTTCAAGCTCTGGAACTGGAACAGGAAGCTGCTCTGGAGACATAGACACTGGCTCTTGAGCTGCTAGAGAGTCTCGAGCTGAGGACTGAGGAATTGGTTCAGCAACAGGTTTCTGAGTCTCAGCGAGTTGGTCTTGAGTTGTCGTTGAAACAGCAACACTCGGCGATGGTAGTGTACTTGACCCTGACACTTTTGGTGGTGTACTCGGTACTGACACTGTTGGTGGTGTACTCGATCCTGACACTGAAACTGATGACTCCTCAGGAACCACTTCCTCAAAAGCCTCTTCACAATTTACACGCTCCGTCTGCAGGAGGTGATCAATGTGAACATAACGCAGTTGGCGACCAACTCCCACCAGGTAGGTCAATGGTCCCAACCGTCTTATCACTGTACCTGGAACCCACTTCTCCATTCCTCCCCGGGTATTTCGCACATTCACCGAGTCACGTGGTGACAGTTCACGCAATTT
The DNA here is from genome assembly GCA_019787425.1 of Platygyra sinensis. Lineage (NCBI taxonomy): Eukaryota > Metazoa > Cnidaria > Anthozoa > Scleractinia > Merulinidae > Platygyra > Platygyra sinensis. Next base: position 2,825 of record JAHPZR010008829.1, on the reverse strand, counting down.
GACACGACTCTTATCACGCTGCCGCTGCTGTCTGCCTTGCTGATTCTGGATGTGCTCTTCCATGTTTGGTAGGAGGATACTAAACTTGGTGCGAGGTTTGCGTTTCAAGAATAGTTCTGATGGTGTTACTCCTGTCACTGAATGAGGAGTGTTTCTATACTGGAACAGACAGTTGGCTAGTTGGTGTTTCAATGAACGTTTCTTGCCACCTCTTCTCACACTTTCAGCATGTTTGCGCAACGCCCTCTTCAAGATCTGAACTGTGCGCTCTGCTGCTCCATTGGACGATGGATGGTAATGAGGTACCAGTGTTTGTTTGACTCCATTCTGTTTAAGGAAATCTGTGAATTCCCGGGAAATGAATTGGGGTCCGTTGTCCGAGACAACTTCTTCTGGCAATCCATATGTTGCAAACCACAGTCTCATTTGATCAATAGTGCTTTGAGCAGTTGTGGATCTCATGTGTGCCACCTCTATCCACTTGGAATGGCTGTCAATCAACCCAAGGAAGAAATTGCCATCTTTCTCTGCAAAATCAATATGTACTCTTTGCCATACACGAGTAGGCCATCTCCATGGGTACAATGGTGCACTAGGGGGTGAGTTCCGCACTGCTTGACAAACTTCGCAAGTTTTCCCGGTCAACTCAATTTCAGCATTCAAATTTGGCCACCAAATGTAACTTCGGGCTATTGCTTTCATTGCAACAATACCAGGATGTTCTTCGTGTAATTCTTGCAACAGTCTGTTTCTAAGCGATGGCGGAATGATAACACGCATTCCCCATAAGACACATCCTTGGTCAACTGATAACTCATGTCTTCGCGTGAAGTATGGTTTCAGTTCGTCACTGGTTACATAATTTGGCCATCCAGATAGCGTATAATTCAACACTCTTGCTAGTACAGGATCTCTTCTGGTCTCTCTACTAATGTCCTTTGCATCAATGGGCAATTCTTCAAGACCAGAGAAGAAAAAGATTTCAGCCTCTTCCTTCAAAGGCGGGGCGTTGCAAGGGAGGCGTAATAATGCAACAGCATTGCCATGTTTTTTAGATGGTCGATATTCCACTTGGTAGCTGTAGGCCTGTAAAATTACTGCCCAACGTTGCATTCTGGCTGCTGCTAGGGTTGGCACAGCTGTTTTTGGACCCAGAATGGTCACTAGTGGCTTGTGGTCTGTGTACAGATGAAACAGACGTCCATACAGGTACTTGTGGAATTTTCGCACTCCAAAAATAATAGCTAGAGCCTCCTCCTCTATTTGTGAATAGTTCCTTTCACTCTTTGTAAGTGTTCTCGAGGCAAATGCAATGGGGTGTTCTTCTCCGTCATCCATCACGTGTGAAATCACGGCTCCTACACCATACGGAGAAGCATCACATGCTAGAATCAGCTTCCTTTTCTCATCATATGGAACCAATACGCGACCGGCCAAAAGCTCCGATTTACTTCGCTGGAAAGCTTCTTCACACTCTTTGGACCACTCCCATTTCATGCCTTTCTGAAGCAATTCATGTAACGGCTGAAGAAGGGTGGAAAGATTAGGAATGAACTATCCATAGCAATTCAGCAGTCCTAAGTAAGAGCGGAGTTCTGTTACGTTCGTTGGACTTGGTGCTTCGCTAATAGCTGCAATCTTCTCATCTGAGGGATGTCGGCCTTCCCCATCCACACGGTAACCTAGGAACTCTACACTTGGTACATGAACTCACACTTTGACTTCTTAGCTAAAATGCCATGCCTCTCCAGCCGGGTCAACACCTCATCTAGTACTTGCAAGTGTTTATGGGGATCTGTTCTGATTATGATGTCATCAATACGACAACGCACACTGTCCATTCCCTGTAATATCTGATCCATGGTTGACTGAAAGAGTGCAGGGGCAGAGGCGATTCCATAGGTTAGACGTTGATAAGCATACAATCCTTTGTGAGTGTTCACAGTTAGGCATTGTTGGCTATTTGTGTTCAGTTCCATTTGCTGATAGGCATTAGACAAATCAATCTTGCTGAACACAGTTCCACTTCCTAATGTAGCAAAGATATCTTCCGTATCCGGCAGCGGGTAAGGGTTATCTAGAAGGACCTGGTTCACCGACACCTTGAAACCACCACAGATGCGTAGACTTCCATCTTTCTTGGGTACGCAGACAATCGGAGAAGCCCAGTCACTCCGTTCCACCTTTTTAACGACTCCTAACTTCTCCAAACGGTCTAATTCTTTTTCCACTTTTTGGCGTAATGCGTAAGGAACTGGACGAGCTTTGCAAAATATCGGTTTTGCACCATCTTGCAACTTTATATCCGCCTTAAAACCTTTGATGGTTCCCAGTCCCTTGTCGAATACCATTTTGTGCCGGCTTAAAACATCAGACAGAGTGTCGGCCTTGCTCAAATGAAAGATATTGCGCCAATTTAACTTCAGTTGCTCCAACCAGTTTCTGCCTAGCAGTGGAGGGCCGTCTCCATCCACAACAATCAAAGGTAGTACCAGTTCCTGCTGTTCATAGACCACAGGCAAATGAACTTCACCATAGACAGGAATTCGGACATCATTGTAAGCCTTCAACTTAATCTTGGTACCACGTAAGGGCCCTTGGTTAAACTGCTGGTCATACAGGACCTTAGGTAGGATAGACACTGTGGCTCCAGTATCAAATTGCATTTTACAACTCTTCTGATCCAACATTACTGACACAAAAATCGGGGTGTGTCCATTTTTTTCAGAATCTTTTGCTGCAAAAATGCCCAGGACTTCATCATCTTCTGTGTCCTCATCAACCACCTCTTCCAGGTATTTGTTTCTCCAAGCCCTTTCTTTCTA
>JAHPZR010008828.1:5000-11897 GCA_019787425.1 Platygyra sinensis | reverse complement strand
TTATGGAGGAACGAACATTCTTGATGTGTTGTTGGCTTGATGTATTGCTTGTAGAGTGCATTCGTATTGTTTCGTCATTATTTAATACATCAAAAAATTGGCTGTGATTTTTTGCGTGATGAAATTCTTCCTTTAACAGAGGATTGACTGTTTTATGCTTTAATCTAAGCCAGTAACTAAATATTGAAGCTTTTATGTCTATCCTTAAAGGGTACCGTCCAAGTTCTGCTTACAGGCATGTTCTCTGTGTACCATGGGGTATTTAGTGTTTGTTTACAGAACTTGATATGGACTTGTTCAATAGTGCTTTTGTCAAAATGGGTCTTATATGATAATAGCTCCGGTCCCTATATTTCGCATCCATATAGTAGTAAAGGGTTTGACAAGGGCATCAAAAAGCTTATTCTTAATTGTAATTGTGGTCGTTTCCGAATTGCAGAACAATCGTTTTACTGTCGCAAGAACTTTATAGGCTTTTTTGCTGAGGATGTCTCATCAGCATACATGAGGCAATTTAGAGAATGGCTTCCAAGCATTACTCCTGGGCAATGGTCGTGCCTAAAGTACTGCGGTAAATCATTCATAAATAATGAAGACAAAACTGGACTTAAGCCATCACCTTGCTTTATTCCTTTGTTGCATGAGAACATTTCCGTGATAGAGCTTTCATCAATTTTGACGGAGCTTTTAATCGACGAGTACATGGCCCGGGAGCTAATGACTTTAAAGAATTTGCCTTTAACTCCATACTGGTAGAGTTTATAGATCAGCCCGGACTGCCACACGCTATCAAACGCTTTTTCATAATCGATGAAGCCAACATAAAGTTTCTTATGTTGTTTCGTATACTTATTAAGGAGTTGCTGTAGGATAAATAAACTATCTGTTGTTCGGGAATTTGGGCGAAAACCAAACCGTTCTCGATTGAGGATGTTATGTTAAAGGATTTAAATAAAGCTTTGAACAACTAGTAGAACTTGGAAACGATTAGATTATTCGCTCTCGAGCTTTTGATCAATTTGTTTAATAGAATATCAATAAGTCCACTGTAATTCTTTTTGTGGTGTGATGATTGATTAAAGTAACAAGATTTGGTCACTTGACGAGTGAGCTGTCTCGTTAAATGAGTACGTTCGCCTTAAAACCTGGTTTCAGGGTCTGAGTTGCTGATTGACTGATGCGTTCGATTCCTTTTCCCAAGCGAACTGCTCACATCTAATGTAGGAATCCAGCTCTGCGAATAAGCCTGCGAGCAGGCTCCCGATTGCTCCCGGTTGGGTTTAGGAGATAGCCGAGTGTAGCCGAGTTTAGTCTAGGGCGAGCGGGAAGAGCCGAGAGCGGTCTGGTGGCTTCGCTCGCGGAGTCACGACGCTTCGACTCCCACTCTGCTTCGCTCGCCGAATTTTTTTTTCCGACCTCGCTGAAAGCCTGTTCGCAGGCTATCTGCGAATCAAGATTTCTACCCACTCCCCCACTTCCCTTCCCATCTCATTCCAATGAGGTTACGTGTGGTAATTTTCGGTCCACTGGTTGAATTTTGGATGGAAATTCCCTGCAAAAGGAAAATCTAGACATGTTTCTCCTTAGCCTGTGTGTAGCTGACTGCTCTGTTCCAGAAAAATTCATGATCAGAGGGAGGCCTCTTTACCATGTTACTGAGATTTTCTTAATGAATGTGGGCGGGTCAGTACAAAGGCCAGTTTCTCCTTGGAGAAACCAATATATTGAAATTTGCCAACAACTAGAAAACGTTTTTGAAATAAACTGTCCTTACTAAAGGTCACAATGACATTGTCTTTGCGAATGACAATCAACAATATGTTATTCTAAAAGTCCACAGGTGGGTCTACGCTTTGCATCCCAGCCACATCTCGGCGTTCTTGATAGCCTGCGTGCAGGCGTTTTCCTTGTGTTCACGAATTATAGCGGTATTGAAGAAGCGGTGCGGTTTTGAGAAAGCCATGAGGTTTTGAGAAACAGTACGCGATGTTTGGACTCAGGGTACCTGCCGCTCGCTTAACTTTGTAAATATCGCGTAATTAATAAAATAAGGCTCATTAAATTCTCGTCATCAAGCGTGAATGCATTTGTAGCCTTCCTGGTTCACTTATTAATCTTGGTGATGAATCGTTATACACTTCCCAATTAACTTCTATACGAAAGATCGAGATTCGGTTTCGGGTACAAATACTCCCAGTCGCTTCATGCTATAGAAACCGGGATAAGCTCCGGCCTGATGGGCCACTTGGCTCGAATGCAGACTTCTTTTTTACTTTACATCTTATGGAGTAATTGTACAGGGGACAACATATATACTACAATTTTGTGACTGATTTTCGATTTACGCGGAGAAGTAGAAAAATCTACACGAGGCCAGGTGCCTTGTGAGATTCTCTTGTCTGTTCGAATTTCAGTTGCCGCAGTTTCGCTCTCATGATTCAACGGAAATTACTGAGGAGCTTCCATTCTCCAGCAAACGAAGCGGCTTGACCGGAATTAATATCTCCCAAGTTGCGTTTTTGCCGCTTTCCGTTTTCGTTTCGAAAAAAAAAACAATAATAACGTCAGCTTAAGAGCCTGTGCGGTAGTGGACAACGAATGTTTTTTTTTTTTTTCAAATGGGAAAAAAGCAGCACCTGTTCACTGAGATGATTTCATCGGGCAAAATACGTCCAACCCTTCCTCGCGCGCTACACGTGTTCATCGTCGTGGCATTGTAGTCTATAGAAAAGTTCAAGGCGATTTCCTAACAATTGCCAGTTTTGCTAAGCTGCTTCTGTTCAGAGGGTTGATAATTATATTAACGAAGTCAAAAGGCCGAGAAGGTAAATAATCATGATATTTTATGGTTACTGAAGTTATACCACGAAAATTTTCTTTTGTTAAGACACGACCCAATTTAATGCCTCGCAGAATTGTAGTCAAACATTCACATTTAATATCTCAGGCCTTCTAGAATCAAAGTTTTTTAATATCTTCACACGATTAACAATCGAAGGCCGATTTCTTACAAGTCTACTAGTATTCTAGATACCAGATAAGATTACGCTAGCACGCTTTATTTTAACGGAGTCCTTTTCGTTCTAAATTCTCAAAAGTATCCGCTTTATCTTAAATTCAGGTTCGCTTTAGACTACCGTCTTCTGTAAAGGAAGCCGCGATTTATCGATTAAGAGTTAGATAGGAAATTAATGGGGAGAGTTCGTTTTATGATACGGATACATTGTGGTTGAATCTTTATTTTAGAGTATTTTTCTTTGTTTCATATACATTATATACATTACCATGCACCAGAAACAAAAGGATTGCAAAATCATAACAAGGGTGACAATAATCGAACTTAAAACAGAAATAGACGATTTGTTAAGCAACTCAATGAGCACTGGTTTAAAATCTGAATTTGTAAAAGACTCTAAGAAAATAGACAGGTGGTTTAGTGTTTTGACTCAGGCAGGAGCGGCTGGTTCCGTTTTCGAAACCTATCGTACAATTGAAACTGTCAAATTTAAGATCATTCGCGCCCAAAATGTTCCCACGTACAGATTTGGTGTTAGCGATGCTCGAGACGCTAATAAGTCGATAGCCGAGAAGTTTGTCGATATACGAGAATCACGTGATCCAAAATAATCATATTATATTGGGTCGTTTCTCTCGTTTTGGTCGTTTCATTCGATAGTTTAGCTTCTTTGTTCGGGTTTTCTGACAAGTCCTTTCAACCACTATTTTTAAAATTCACTAAATAGAGCAACCGTCTTTTATCCAGTTAGTGTTTTAATTTTCAAACATGTTTCGCTGCTGTTGCAAAGCTAACTTATTCGTTCTTTTTCTTTTATTTTAGTAATGGAGAGGAGAGTACTCTTATAGCACTATGGCGGAAGGAGGTCAGGATTTGGCCTCAGTTGAGTTCATGAAAATATTGTTAAAGACTGGAAGTGATAACTACTGGCCAAAGTTTACAAACCTTATTGTCGACATCAAGACCAAGAATGGTGAGATCACCAGGAGGAAAAAATACCAAAGTAGCGACAGCAATGAACATGCAGAAATCCAAATGCTTAACGACAAAGTATTTAAAGACGAAATAGAAAAGGTGAAAGACGACAAAACCAAGAAGACCGAGAAAACTAAGACGACCGACAAAACCGAGAAGGTCGACATTATTCTAACATTGAATTACTCACCTTGCAGCGAGTGTGCAGACAAATTGATAGAGTTTTATGAAGTTAAAAAAAGCTTAATACGAAAATTTACCATCCGATTTTCACGCCTTTACAGAATAAATATACAAGCTAATATAGATGGCCTCAAGGATCTAAACAGTGCAGGAGTTACCTTAAAGGCTATGACTGAGAAGTCCTGGTGTGACGTGTTGATGCCCGAGGAGTCTAGCTCCTTTGAAAAAGTGATGAAGCTGTATGATTTGGATCCTGTTATGATAAGGAAAAGAGATCTCGATACAAGAAAAACACTGCAAGAATTGTTAGGTAAAGACCAAAGCGACTCATCAGACGAAAGCGACTCATCACACGAAAGCGGCTCATCACACGAAAGCGGCTCATCACACGAAAGCGACTCATCACACGAAAGCGGCCCATCAGACGAAAGCAAATCATCAGATTCCGATGCTCAAATGCTAGTCATCGACATGGACAACTTTAAATTTAAAAGCGATTCTGACTGATAAATCAGTCTATAGTTAAGAGTGAAGAACAAACTGAGTAGGACTCTGGGATAGCGCATTGACTTATCTGTTAGGTTTTATTACACGAGAGAATTATTAGTAAAATATGTGTTTTACCAGATTGTCCATCAGTACACCAAGAGCTTATACCCGTTCTTTAGCATGGCACGATTACGAATATTTTTTGACGGGATGCTGGTCACCCTTTGCACAGCATTAGATTAGTCTTGACCTAGTTCTACATCTGGGTAGAGAGAGGCACTGTGAGAGTAAAGTATCTTGCCCAAGACATCACTCAGTGACCCCGGCTATCTAAGCTCAAATCTAGACCACTCGATCCAGAGCCGGAGGGTCTGGGTTTGACTTAACTCAGCTGAAAAAAGAACAAAACTTTTAACAAATGAAGTGTTTAAAAATAGAGTAGTGGTAGTCAGGAGCTAACATTGTAAGGTAATGGTTTGAAACTGACATGTTTTTTGATATTTCATTCAAGGCGTTTCAGCTGGTGCTTAAGCCTTCATCAGTTGAAATTTAACGTTAGTATGCATGTTTCAATAGCTGCGAAAGATCGCTGTCGAAACTCCCCACCGATCTACCGTCCAATGGCTTCGTCGTACTACCCTATGTACTTGGCATTTCAGACAGGATTAGCCGAAACTTATAATTAAGACAGCAACAAACCAAAGTCGCCGTGAAACCATTGAGAACACAAAAGGGCTGTTTCTTTGTTCGACCATGTCTCCAAGATCTTCTGTCATGTCCTCGAAAAATTGGATTTTGGAAGTGTCAGAGTTATTGGGAATGAGGCTAATTTTCACGAGCGACTCTTCTTGGAAGCCTGGTTTTCAATCACCTGAAAGGATCCGCAATCTGGAAATGACCACATCACTATCTCAGAGGTTTACAAGTCTCTGACATGCGCATAAGTCTCGCGTTACGTTTTCAAGAAACTTCATGCGAAATTTCCTCAGCGCGCGCTCGACGTGCTGTTTTTTGAATCAGGCGTGCAAATGTCATTTTTCAACTGATGAAGGCTTAAGCACCAGTCGAAACGTCTTGAAAAAAACATCAAAAGATTAGTTAGTGTCATACGATTACCTTGCAAGTGACGTATCTTGGTTTATTTAGATAGCTAAAATCTGAGGTCTGCAAGATTTACCTATACCTGAGAACTGCAGGGGCTGCAATGTTAATTGATTGCTGATAACTGCCTAAAATGTTAACTGGTAACTGTGAAATTAATGAAAATTTAACTTAACAGACTTTGAGTAACACGTTCCCGACCATCACTATACTGATCAGTTAACCGAGTCTCTCATGATCACCTGTTTGCGTCTTTTTTCAGAAATTCTACTAGAATTAACAATTAGATTATGAGCTCGGGATTTCTATGAGGTGATAGTTGATGAGGCCGAATGCCGAATCAACTATCGTCCTCATAGAAATCGAGAGCGAATAATCTAATTGTTTTAGTATAAATCTACTAGTCGTTCAAAATTTTATCTAAATTCTCTTTAGAGACACCTCGAGAACGCCAAAAAGTGCCGTAACTTTGTTAACAAGGGTACACTGCTACGCTACTCACTATCTATCACAGAATAAAACGTGAGTAGCGTAGCCAATCAGAGGACGTCATTCGTGATAGAACGCTAGTAGATTTATACTAATGCTAATTAGTAGAATTCTACTAGTATACTAATGCAAATGCTGCAATCTGATTGGCTGAGCTACTCGTATACTATCAGCCATTAGAGTGCAGTTGGCTGCCGGTCGTCCTCGAAATGCGATGTTGTTATAGGTTTTCCGAGGCTTTGGAAGGAAATTTAGATGTAAACATGTAATTAAATTCCTGAGAAAACTAAAAGAAGCACATTGACGGTTTCTTGACTTTAAAAACTTGAAAATATTGAGAAAGCGGGTACGCGCGTAAACAACTGCAAATTTGCCAAGGACAGTTCAATACGTGCAACTTTGTCTAAGCGTAAAGTCCAATAATGCGTGGAAAAAATCATAGGAAACCGTTATTTTTGTTAATTTCAGTTAGAATTCTACTAAAACAATTAGATTATTCGCTCTCGATTGCTATGAGGCGATAGTTGATTCGGCCTTCGGCCTCATCAACTATCACCTCATAGAAATCGAGAGCGAATAATCTAATTGTTAAATAGAATCATGATATCAGTAAGTCCAATATAATTCTTTTTCTGGTATGATGA
>JAHPZR010008827.1:0-23765 GCA_019787425.1 Platygyra sinensis | reverse complement strand
CTTTACCCTCGGTTTTCTAGCTTTTAATAATTTATCTTTGGGGAAAATTGTCATGCGATTTTTCAGGTGGTCTTTTCTTATGGTCCTGGAAAATAAAGCAGTTTGGCATTGTGCATGAAAAAGGACTAATTTATCTTCGTGTCAGCACTATTTTACTATTACTAAGATATGTCACTAGACGAATAATCAGAAAGATAGTATTAGAGTGTCCTTGTTCATTCTTATTATAATTCCGGGATGGCCAACATATACTACAATATATATATATAATATATATATATAATTATATATATATATATAATTATATATATATATTTTTTTTTTTTTTTTTTTTTTTTTTTTTTTTTTTAAAAAAGGTCTTGTTAGTCCAACCTTACCCACTGTGCAATACAAATACTGGGTGAAAAGTGAAAGCTGAAAACTTGGTCCGCGTCCAAATATCCGTGTAATATATACTTGAGCCATATGTAGGCTATTGGGAGTTTTCACATGACATCATTAAAATTCAAGCTAGAGAACTGTTGATCCTTTTGAGATTTTACTTTCATCATGTATAAGAACAGCTGAAAATTAGTATTTTAATTTTCTTGAGTTTTCTATCTAGTTTGAATGGCGTGAAACCGAGAACCAGCAATTGTTTCCATAATCTGAATTAATTTTTTGTAATGCATGCGCAAGGAACCGTTTAAACAAGTAAGTTACCCTCAATGCGACACACGGTTCAATTTAGGTTTCCCGGGAAAGGGAAAAGTTGATCAAGTTTTCCTCCCAAGACAATTCATTGTGCTGCATACCGGCCAAAATACAGCAAGACAATACTAAGTCTAGAAATATGTTAATATCGTAGGTTTAGGCTACGAAAGACCCACTGTGTTTAAATAAAACATGTTGTTCTTCTTGATGTTGTTGGATGTTTAGTATGATTTACAACTGTGGACTGTGAATAATCTCACTTGTACGTCACTTGTCAGCGTATTACTCATCGCAGCTGCAAGTTCCGCAGCATCAATATGAATGTAGAACTTGATAATAGCATATCAGATTATAATGATCAAAGTACTCACCTTTGATTTGCAATGAGCAAGTTAGTTTCCAGGACTGCCACTCAGTGGATGTCTACAATAAAATCGGGGTGAGGTAGCAGCTCTCGTAAGGTCTCAACATGAATGGCTTGCAACCCTTTGAGAGTGCAATAGAACAAACAGCAGAAAAAATGCCCCTTAACCACAAAACAATGACAGCTGCTGCGATAGCGACAAGTACAACTACAAGCTTACGTGAGCTGCTACACTACCAGGAATCGGGGAGCGGAGATGAGTTCGCGATCACCAAATTACGACGCTACCAGCACCCTAAACAACATGCTCTTGATTTTTCAGTCCCATAAACTGATCTTTTTCTTTGTTCTCTATCTTTCTCTGTATCTAGGTGGAACGCCATATCCTACCATAAGTACTCACGAACTTTATTGGGCTCTTAAATCTGGATACAGAATGGAAAAACCACAAATGTGCTCAGATGAAATGTAAGTTTCCGTTCTGTGATCTCACGCCGTTCTTTTAATGAACTGATAACTGACACCTGCCACTCTTTTTCTTAGGTAAGAACTGATGCGACAGTGTTGGAAAGAAAATCCCTCTGAAAGGCCTTCATTCACTGTCATCAAGGAACAACTTAAACGGATGATGTTACAGCATTGCCCGTATTTGGATATGGCTGACGCACACTATAGTTACACACCCCTTTATGTAGTTGACAGTGAAACGCAAATGGAAAGTGCTGCTTTGTAACTTACATGATGATTTACATGTAAGAGGTTTGGACACGATGACAACTTTGGCATTCTGTACGATTCTCAGCCGTTGTTGTTTCCAGAGGACGGCTCATTGCGGAATCTTTACCGTCTAACCAGACAAAACAAGCCTTACGAAAAAAATCCTTAGAAAATCAGCCCGACAAATTAATAATCGTAAAAAGAATGGACACTACATGCACAAAGCTTCATGAAACATCCGTCACTTAATCAAGGGATATTATAAGGAGTATTAAGTGACATTTCGCAAAGTATTAACATGAAGTATCATTTTAGAAAGCAGCTCAAAGATCCATTTTGAAAAGTACCAAGCTAAAGTGAATAGCCACATTCTTAAACTACCAATTATAATTTTGTTACTTATCTTGCAGTAGAATTTCATAAATAGTGAAAATTGAGACACAATCAATACTCTGAGCGAATGTTAGTTGAAAACTATTCACCGAAGTGGAGGTGGCTAGCGTTGGACATTTACCGAGCCGCGAAGCGGCGAGGTAAATATCCAACGCTAGCCACCGTCACTGAGGTGAACAATTGTTTTAGTATATACTAAAGCAGTGAGATAATATACACCACAAAAATTAATTTGGATGATCTTCACTTGTCACAGATGCAAACCGGGACGCATTTTTCCCGAGTTGCTCGGCGGTAAATAGCACAGGATATTCTGAGTTTGATGAGCCAATCAGCGCGCGCGTTTAACACTATTCACTGTTTTAGTATATACTAAATAACAATTATTCCATGAGCCCGCGTTGGATATGAAGTGATAAAATAACTAACGAGCGCGTAGCGCGAGTTGGTTATAATCACTTCATATCCAACAAGGGCGAATGGAATAATTAATTGTTTTCGTAAATTCTCAAACCGGGTTTTGCCGCCGATTTTTATTTCCACAATTTTACAAAGCGAAATATTTTAAACTTGGCGCACTATTTTTCATATGACATAAAACTCCGACTATTGGCTCATAGTCGGAGTTTTTTAGCCAATCAAAAAGCTAGAAATGCAATAGTCGGAGCTGAGAATTTACTAATTACTATTATTGGTTACCGTAACTCACTTTAAAACATAGCTTTGTACTGCGCTTCCTCATTGAAAATGGCAGTTATCGTCGACCAATTTACTGTGTGAGTTCTTCACGATAAATGAAATTCGACAAAGACCATAGTGGAAAAAACCTTAAAACTCAATACTGTTAGTTGAGAAAGTTTAAAGCAACTTTTTTTTTTATGAAGGAACCAATGTTATACCTCAAAATGTTTGACAGCTTCAAGTGGCAGTTGGGTCGTCCGAAGAAATCCGGCAAAGCACACAAAGAAAACTTGTCATGTTTTCCAATCTATTTATGTCCTTAATTGAAACTGACAACACTCTAAATCATTTTCCAAGGAATTTTATTTCAACGCATGTGATGTTAACTATTTTGTAACACCGACAACTCCTGGATTATATAGATATCACATGCCATTGTAATTGTTACAGGCGGTAATGCCATATTTATGAGCTTCACAATTACTGTATTGTTCTTTCATTTCTTTTTTTTTTGGTACAAAACAGATTACCTAACCAAAAATTTAAAGTTACAAAACTGAAATTAAAATTCTCGCTAACCCTGGGTTAGCTTAATCGGGCTTTGAACAAACCGGCCCAGTTGTTTTAAAAAAGTTTTTATTCCTCGTTAAAAACTTGTTTCAAGCAGCTCCCTGCAAAGCTCTCTAAACGTCTTATTTCTATAGCAGTATACCGTGTATGATCTGATTGCAGAGAGAACTGAGCGAGTAAAGCGGCACAGGTTTAGGTAATAAAAGCTCATGTTTATCTCTAATGCAATACTGCGGTTATTTTTTGCCAACCGCCACAGGGAGCCCTCACATCCGTTTAGAATATGAATAAAAGATCACATTTTGTGTTTTGTGGCCGCCATTTTGAATTTTTAATATGCGCGCGGTCTGCTAGTGCGAGGTCTGGAACCAAGATAACGGAAGTCTGGGACTCGCAAATTTCTCGGAGGATCCGATCACTCACCGAACATAATAAAGTGACAAGGGATGAAACTTCTCACTTTTTTCGTCGTATGTCTCTGCCAGTTGGGGGGAACGGAAGTAAGATGTGAAGAAGAGACCGGAAGTCAGAATGCGGATTTCTTGACGCGCATACACAGCGTTGCAACAAGGTGGACCAATGGTTTTCTTTTGATTATAAATCGTTTATTTAAGAAAGAACACCTCGCAGTCCGAAGACTGAATTACGTGCATAATGTACAAGAACAAGATAATACAAGTATACAAATCAAATAAAATCATATAACTTTCTTGGGATAATCTTGTATCAAGAAAATATACATACATAAACTGATGTTGCAAATGTTTTGAAAAAATAATCCAGCTGTGGAATATGTAGGAATCAACATTGAGTCGACAGTCGTGCTTGTTACATAAACCGTTTTGGTCTTTACACTCAGAAATTTGCTCTGAGAAAGGACTTCCCACTACCATCGACAATAGAAGCCAGTCTCTTAACTATCCATGCCACTACCGGCGGCCCAGCAACTAAAGGTATTGTGGCCAGCCAAACGACATCCAGCACTTTTTTTTTGACAGTGAGTCAAACCGCTAGAGGCAAACGAACGGCGACATAATTTTTAAGCTGATCTGAATCGCAGGACCGAAAAAGTCAATTAACGAAAACCTCGCCGTCTCAAATCACAAAATTACCTTTACAGTTGATTGGCATTAGCAAAATCTTCTCCTACAATTAATACCTGCCTCATGTTGCCAGGAGGAAGAAATTTCTTAACAAAACAGTCGTGAAATTCCTGAATTTTTCCAAATTAAAAGTTCTTGAACTCTTCCCGCCACTGTGGCGTCATGGATCGGATCTGGCCTTGGCCATGACCTTGACCCTGGCCTTGGCCCTGGCCTTGGCCCTGGCCTTGTGGCAGCATTCTATTTCCGGAATACAATCACCACGCTTCCGGTATTAAAACTGACCAATCACAACAAGCGATACTATCACTTCCGCTTCGAATCTGTCAATCAACTCGGAGTATTTCTGACTTCCGTGGCCCCCAACTGGCAGAGACATAGCGCGAAAGCGGGTAGTTTAAAACAACGCCAAAATATCGCATACTTTCTGGGTGTTTGGGCTAAATGAGATTAGATATATTTAGCCTAACCCTTCATCTTCTCACAGAGCAATTTTCGGCAAATTACGATGTAAAGTTCCCCTCGAAGTAATGCAAAATTCGAAACGCTGTGATTTAAGTTTCATCCCTTGTCACTTTATTAGATCTCCGAGCAGGCTCCGAGCGACTTCCGTAATCTCGGTTCCAGACCTCGCACTAGCAGACCGCGCAATTTCAGTTACCGCGCGCGGGTAGGGCAGCCACAAAACACACAACACGCGTGATAAAGGTAATTTGATCTTTTACTCATATTCTAAACGGATATGAGGGCTCCCTGTGAACCGCTGTTAGTTACTGGCTCATTACTGCGAACGTGTACAAAAACGTATACTTACACTCACAACTTTAAGAATGGATAAGCTAAGAGACATCTGCATCGACCTTGGGCTGCATATTTCTGACATTTCACCTCGTAAGAGGAAAAAGCCACACATTGCACGACTCACATAATGGGCGCTTACCATTCGACCAAAAATTCCGGGTCGAGAATCACCCCATGGGCAAATAATACAGCCATTTTCCCGTGTGGAAGACGATAATTGCTCGCTTGGAATTTTTCAATGACTTCTAGGTTTAAAAGCAAACAGAACACTGATAAGTCGACATCGTGACTTTTTATAGACCACAACAGCAGGTATCTTGCACAAGCCACAACGGCAGCGAAAACGTCCCAAAACAAGGGGTTTAATGAGACGTACAATGGCTCTGCACGCGTTATAAATCTTTGTACATTTCCCAGCCAACCTATGCAAAACAAACAAGTACACCACGGGGGCATTATTTTTATAAACGCTTTCTTCACGAATTTAGCTGAAGTTAGTATTTATTGACATATAAGTAGAAAGGTTGTACAGTACTGGTGTTTCTTTTATCGAACGCGCGTCGCCGTCATCCTTGCGTGAGATGTCTAACTCGCTGTGATGGCAGCCAAAAGAACTAGCTAGCGCTGAGTAGAAAATTGGGAATTTGCGTAAATTCCGAAAAACAGGGACGACCTCGTAAGGTATACCCAAATTTTCGAAATTTTTTTCCTGGAAATTTCCGTTCCATTTGATTTTCATCCTTGAATTTCCGGAATTTTCGGTTGAATGGTTCGCTTTTTGGAAATTCAACAATTTTCGGATTTTCTGGAACTTTTCCCAGGAAATTTCCGTACCACTTGTCCCCGTTTCGAAAATTTCAAAATTTTTGATCGAATGGTAAGCGCCCAGTTAGTCCAGGAGTGTAAATGCTCTTCCAAGTAACTGAGCACTGTACGTTTCACGAATAACTGATTTACTGATTATAAATGGCGGTGCGTGTGTAATTCACAAGGCGCTGAGTGACAACAAAGTCTTACATGTCAGATTTCAGTTTCTAGAGCTCACCATTGTGGAATCTCCTTCAATAGACCACTTTCGATGGGTGAAAAGTCAGTATGGCAGGGAGGCTTAGAGGACTCAAACAAAGAAAATTGAATGATCATGTTTATTCATTTCTTTGGTTTGTGTCGTCTAGGCCTCAGTATCAAGCTGAATTTTAATCTATCGAAGGTGGCTTATTTGCGCTGGACGATTTTCAGGCCCCGTTCACACTAATCCGTTTTCAAACGAAAACGGAGCTGTTTTGCTCCGTTTTCAAAAAGATTTGCGTCCACACTTATTGTTTTCGTATCGTTTTCGCCCGTCCACACCGCCTACAACGCCGTATCCGTTTTGAAAACGCTTATATACCCTTAGTGTGCATGCTCAAATAAACTCGACGCAGAGGCATTTCAATATATCGGTCCTCGAAATTAGCGCAATTTTGGATACTCATGGTCGAGTGGTCTGGCGCCTGGTCGTGGCTATTTTGATGACGTCACCGTTTTCAGATAGGATCGTTTTCTCTGTCCACACTAGAAAACAGCGTTTTCAAACAGCATCGTTTTAAAATCGCTCCACTTTGGAGAACGTTTTCGAATGACTCCGTTTTCGGTGATCGTTTTCGGCGCTGCAGTGTGGACGATAGCCGTATCCGGAGCAAAACAGCTCCGTTTTCATTTGAAAACGGATTAGTGTGGACGGGGCCTCAGTCTATTCGAAACTGGCTAGTGTAGAATTTATACCGCTAGTCGCGTGAGTATGACAGCATGGAAACCAGGCTTCACTTTAAAATGGTTTATAACTGGTTAAAAGTTGCTGGTATCTAATCAGATTTAGTCAGTTCTACAAAAACGCACTGTGTCGAATTTTGACTCATTCTCATGAGGCCAGCGCTGATGGTTTAATTACATGATTTGGTTGGAAAAAACTAGCTGTTTAACAAAAGTTGCAAACAGTAATGATGGTCTGTAAATCACTAAATGGTCTTTACCAACCCCACCCCCTTCGCTGATCAAAGTTCACCGACCGCGGTGTTATTCCTTTTCATTTGCTTAGAGACTGTCAGGACAAGAAGGACGTTCCACTGCTCTGTATACACTTGGTGCTGTTTAACGGTTTTCTTTTCAAACTAGGCAAGCACAATCCGGCTGCAGCAATCCTTTCTAACGCATGGAAATAAAATAATCACTGGGCATTAATTTAAAGCGGGCGTTTTGTTTTACTATAATTGGCTTTATTATGATTCAACTATTAATTATCTTTTTAAAGAGTGAGTGTCAAAAGTCATTTAGACACTAACTTTAGTCTTGGTTTTGATTTTTCAATGATTTGAGATTGCCTGAGTACTCTTATTGGTAGGTACAGGAAGTGTGGTATGGGTTTTCACACTCAGCTGAAAACTGCTCATTTATAATGCCATATATTAATATGTAATAGAGTCTAAAGATGTGATTAATTGATACTATGAACATAGTTTTGTAGTTAAGGCCTGATGTTTTTACGTTGCCTAAATAAAGTTATCTTATCTGTCTCTCTAGCCAGGCGGACCGAGTCATCTTAGTTGGTTGATTTACCTGCCGTAACTCAGGTTAGGTCAACTGAATCAGCTGATTCATCTGAGTCAGCCGAATCATATGAGTTTCTTTTGTGTCTCAATAGGCCTTTTGCACGACCCAGTCACATGGTACAAAATTAACTATACTGGTGAGCAAATTGCACAGTGGGACTTCCAAAACGATGCACCTGCCTTTGTTTTGGAAGTCCCACTGCGCAACTTGCTCACCAGTATATGTAATTTTGTACCATGTGACCGGGTCGTTACGGCCCTATTCTCCCAGAGGAGATGTAGGAAACAAGAGACCGGGTCGTGCAAAGGGCCTATCCCCAAAAGAGACTTGAATTCCAAAAAAAAAAACACCAAAGAGAGAGGTTTGTCCTGAAAGTCTCGGAGCCATGTTTGAATATTGATATATCGCACGTGGCCTGATTTCTTTTATTGGACACCACATATTATCACCTCTGAATCAATATCACTTGAGTGCTTGCAGTGTAGCGTGCATTTTACTGGGTCTGGTAAGGTAAAAAACCAGCGCATTTTTGTTGAACTGACTAAATCTGATTAGATACCAGCAACTTTTAACCAGTTATAAACCATTTTAAAGTGAAGCCTGGTTTCCATGCTGTCATACTCACGCGACTAGCGGTATAAATTCTACACTAGCCAGTTTCGAATAGACTGAGGCCCCGTCCACACTAATCCGTTTTCAAATGAAAACGGAGCTGTTTTGCTCCGGATACGGCTATCGTCCACACTGCAGCGCCGAAAACGATCACCGAAAACGGAGTCATTCGAAAACGTTCTCCAAAGTGGAGCGATTTTAAAACGATGCTGTTTGAAAACGCTGTTTTCTAGTGTGGACAGAGAAAACGATCCTATCTGAAAACGGTGACGTCATCAAAATAGCCACGACCAGGCGCCAGACCACTCGACCATGAGTATCCAAAATTGCGCTAATTTCGAGGACCGATATATTGAAATGCCTCTGCGTCGAGTTTATTTGAGCATGCACACTAAGGGTATATAAGCGTTTTCAAAACGGATACGGCGTTGTAGGCGGTGTGGACGGGCGAAAACGATACGAAAACAATAAGTGTGGACGCAAATCTTTTTGAAAACGGAGCAAAACAGCTCCGTTTTCGTTTGAAAACGGATTAGTGTGAACGGGGCCTGAAATCGTCCAGCGCAAATAAGCCACCTTCGATAGATTAAAATTCAGCTTGATACTGAGGCCTAGACGACACAAACCAAAGAAATGAATAAACATGATCATTCAATTTTCTTTGTTTGAGTCCTCTAAGCCTCCCTGCCATACTGACTTTTCACCCATCGAAAGTGGTCTATTGAAGGAGATTCCACAATGGTGAGCTCTAGAAACTGAAATCTGACATGTAAGACTTTGTTGTCACTCAGCGCCTTGTGAATTACACACGCACCGCCATTTATAATCAGTAAATCAGTTATTCGTGAAACGTACAGTGCTCAGTTACTTGGAAGAGCATTTACACTCCTGGACTAACTGGGCGCTTACCATTCGATCAAAAATTTTGAAATTTTCGAAACGGGGACAAGTGGTACGGAAATTTCCTGGGAAAAGTTCCAGAAAATCCGAAAATTGTTGAATTTCCAAAAAGCGAACCATTCAACCGAAAATTCCGGAAATTCAAGGATGAAAATCAAATGGAACGGAAATTTCCAGGAAAAAAATTTCGAAAATTTGGGTATACCTTACGAGGTCGTCCCTGTTTTTCGGAATTTACGCAAATTCCCAATTTTCTACTCAGCGCTAGCTAGTTCTTTTGGCTGCCATCACAGCGAGTTAGACATCTCACGCAAGGATGACGGCGACGCGCGTTCGATAAAAGAAACACCAGTACTGTACAACCTTTCTACTTATATGTCAATAAATACTAACTTCAGCTAAATTCGTGAAGAAAGCGTTTATAAAAATAATGCCCCCGTGGTGTACTTGTTTGTTTTGCATAGGTTGGCTGGGAAATGTACAAAGATTTATAACGCGTGCAGAGCCATTGTACGTCTCATTAAACCCCTTGTTTTGGGACGTTTTCGCTGCCGTTGTGGCTTGTGCAAGATACCTGCTGTTGTGGTCTATAAAAAGTCACGATGTCGACTTATCAGTGTTCTGTTTGCTTTTAAACCTAGAAGTCATTGAAAAATTCCAAGCGAGCAATTATCGTCTTCCACACGGGAAAATGGCTGTATTATTTGCCCATGGGGTGATTCTCGACCCGGAATTTTTGGTCGAATGGTAAGCGCCCATTATGTGAGTCGTGCAATGTGTGGCTTTTTCCTCTTACGAGGTGAAATGTCAGAAATATGCAGCCCAAGGTCGATGCAGATGTCTCTTAGCTTATCCATTCTTAAAGTTGTGAGTGTAAGTATACGTTTTTGTACACGTTCGCAGTAATGAGCCAGTAACTAACAGCGGTTCACAGGGAGCCCTCATATCCGTTTAGAATATGAGTAAAAGATCAAATTACCTTTATCACGCGTGTTGTGTGTTTTGTGGCTGCCCTACCCGCGCGCGGTAACTGAAATTGCGCGGTCTGCTAGTGCGAGGTCTGGAACCGAGATTACGGAAGTCGCTCGGAGCCTGCTCGGAGATCTAATAAAGTGACAAGGGATGAAACTTAAATCACAGCGTTTCGAATTTTGCATTACTTCGAGGGGAACTTTACATCGTAATTTGCCGAAAATTGCTCTGTGAGAAGATGAAGGGTTAGGCTAAATATATCTAATCTCATTTAGCCCAAACACCCAGAAAGTATGCGATATTTTGGCGTTGTTTTAAACTACCCGCTTTCGCGCTATGTCTCTGCCAGTTGGGGGCCACGGAAGTCAGAAATACTCCGAGTTGATTGACAGATTCGAAGCGGAAGTGATAGTATCGCTTGTTGTGATTGGTCAGTTTTAATACCGGAAGCGTGGTGATTGTATTCCGGAAATAGAATGCTGCCACAAGGCCAGGGCCAAGGCCAGGGCCAAGGCCAGGGTCAAGGTCATGGCCAAGGCCAGATCCGATCCATGACGCCACAGTGGCGGGAAGAGTTCAAGAACTTTTAATTTGGAAAAATTCAGGAATTTCACGACTGTTTTGTTAAGAAATTTCTTCCTCCTGGCAACATGAGGCAGGTATTAATTGTAGGAGAAGATTTTGCTAATGCCAATCAACTGTAAAGGTAATTTTGTGATTTGAGACGGCGAGGTTTTCGTTAATTGACTTTTTCGGTCCTGCGATTCAGATCAGCTTAAAAATTATGTCGCCGTTCGTTTGCCTCTAGCGGTTTGACTCACTGTCAAAAAAAAAGTGCTGGATGTCGTTTGGCTGGCCACAATACCTTTAGTTGCTGGGCCGCCGGTAGTGGCATGGATAGTTAAGAGACTGGCTTCTATTGTCGATGGTAGTGGGAAGTCCTTTCTCAGAGCAAATTTCTGAGTGTAAAGACCAAAACGGTTTATGTAACAAGCACGACTGTCGACTCAATGTTGATTCCTACATATTCCACAGCTGGATTATTTTTTCAAAACATTTGCAACATCAGTTTATGTATGTATATTTTCTTGATACAAGATTATCCCAAGAAAGTTATATGATTTTATTTGATTTGTATACTTGTATTATCTTGTTCTTGTACATTATGCACGTAATTCAGTCTTCGGACTGCGAGGTGTTCTTTCTTAAATAAACGATTTATAATCAAAAGAAAACCATTGGTCCACCTTGTTGCAACGCTGTGTATGCGCGTCAAGAAATCCGCATTCTGACTTCCGGTCTCTTCTTCACATCTTACTTCCGTTCCCCCCAACTGGCAGAGACATACGACGAAAAAAGTGAGAAGTTTCATCCCTTGTCACTTTATTATGTTCGGTGAGTGATCGGATCCTCCGAGAAATTTGCGAGTCCCAGACTTCCGTTATCTTGGTTCCAGACCTCGCACTAGCAGACCGCGCGCATATTAAAAATTCAAAATGGCGGCCACAAAACACAAAATGTGATCTTTTATTCATATTCTAAACGGATGTGAGGGCTCCCTGTGGCGGTTGGCAAAAAATAACCGCAGTATTGCATTAGAGATAAACATGAGCTTTTATTACCTAAACCTGTGCCGCTTTACTCGCTCAGTTCTCTCTGCAATCAGATCATACACGGTATACTGCTATAGAAATAAGACGTTTAGAGAGCTTTGCAGGGAGCTGCTTGAAACAAGTTTTTAACGAGGAATAAAAACTTTTTTAAAACAACTGGGCCGGTTTGTTCAAAGCCCGATTAAGCTAACCCAGGGTTAGCGAGAATTTTAATTTCAGTTTTGTAACTTTAAATTTTTGGTTAGGTAATCTGTTTTGTACCAAAAAAAAAAGAAATGAAAGAACAATACAGTAATTGTGAAGCTCATAAATATGGCATTACCGCCTGTAACAATTACAATGGCATGTGATATCTATATAATCCAGGAGTTGTCGGTGTTACAAAATAGTTAACATCACATGCGTTGAAATAAAATTCCTTGGAAAATGATTTAGAGTGTTGTCAGTTTCAATTAAGGACATAAATAGATTGGAAAACATGACAAGTTTTCTTTGTGTGCTTTGCCGGATTTCTTCGGACGACCCAACTGCCACTTGAAGCTGTCAAACATTTTGAGGTATAACATTGGTTCCTTCATAAAAAAAAAAGTTGCTTTAAACTTTCTCAACTAACAGTATTGAGTTTTAAGGTTTTTTCCACTATGGTCTTTGTCGAATTTCATTTATCGTGAAGAACTCACACAGTAAATTGGTCGACGATAACTGCCATTTTCAATGAGGAAGCGCAGTACAAAGCTATGTTTTAAAGTGAGTTACGGTAACCAATAATAGTAATTAGTAAATTCTCAGCTCCGACTATTGCATTTCTAGCTTTTTGATTGGCTAAAAAACTCCGACTATGAGCCAATAGTCGGAGTTTTATGTCATATGAAAAATAGTGCGCCAAGTTTAAAATATTTCGCTTTGTAAAATTGTGGAAATAAAAATCGGCGGCAAAACCCGGTTTGAGAATTTACGAAAACAATTAATTATTCCATTCGCCCTTGTTGGATATGAAGTGATTATAACCAACTCGCGCTACGCGCTCGTTAGTTATTTTATCACTTCATATCCAACGCGGGCTCATGGAATAATTGTTATTTAGTATATACTAAAACAGTGAATAGTGTTAAACGCGCGCGCTGATTGGCTCATCAAACTCAGAATATCCTGTGCTATTTACCGCCGAGCAACTCGGGAAAAATGCGTCCCGGTTTGCATCTGTGACAAGTGAAGATCATCCAAATTAATTTTTGTGGTGTATATTATCTCACTGCTTTAGTATATACTAAAACAATTGTTCACCTCAGTGACGGTGGCTAGCGTTGGATATTTACCTCGCCGCTTCGCGGCTCGGTAAATGTCCAACGCTAGCCACCTCCACTTCGGTGAATAGTTTTCAACTAACATTCGCTCAGAGTATTGATTGTGTCTCAATTTTCACTATTTATGAAATTCTACTGCAAGATAAGTAACAAAATTATAATTGGTAGTTTAAGAATGTGGCTATTCACTTTAGCTTGGTACTTTTCAAAATGGATCTTTGAGCTGCTTTCTAAAATGATACTTCATGTTAATACTTTGCGAAATGTCACTTAATACTCCTTATAATATCCCTTGATTAAGTGACGGATGTTTCATGAAGCTTTGTGCATGTAGTGTCCATTCTTTTTACGATTATTAATTTGTCGGGCTGATTTTCTAAGGATTTTTTTCGTAAGGCTTGTTTTGTCTGGTTAGACGGTAAAGATTCCGCAATGAGCCGTCCTCTGGAAACAACAACGGCTGAGAATCGTACAGAATGCCAAAGTTGTCATCGTGTCCAAACCTCTTACATGTAAATCATCATGTAAGTTACAAAGCAGCACTTTCCATTTGCGTTTCACTGTCAACTACATAAAGGGGTGTGTAACTATAGTGTGCGTCAGCCATATCCAAATACGGGCAATGCTGTAACATCATCCGTTTAAGTTGTTCCTTGATGACAGTGAATGAAGGCCTTTCAGAGGGATTTTCTTTCCAACACTGTCGCATCAGTTCTTACCTAAGAAAAAGAGTGGCAGGTGTCAGTTATCAGTTCATTAAAAGAACGGCGTGAGATCACAGAACGGAAACTTACATTTCATCTGAGCACATTTGTGGTTTTTCCATTCTGTATCCAGATTTAAGAGCCCAATAAAGTTCGTGAGTACTTATGGTAGGATATGGCGTTCCACCTAGATACAGAGAAAGATAGAGAACAAAGAAAAAGATCAGTTTATGGGACTGAAAAATCAAGAGCATGTTGTTTAGGGTGCTGGTAGCGTCGTAATTTGGTGATCGCGAACTCATCTCCGCTCCCCGATTCCTGGTAGTGTAGCAGCTCACGTAAGCTTGTAGTTGTACTTGTCGCTATCGCAGCAGCTGTCATTGTTTTGTGGTTAAGGGGCATTTTTTCTGCTGTTTGTTCTATTGCACTCTCAAAGGGTTGCAAGCCATTCATGTTGAGACCTTACGAGAGCTGCTACCTCACCCCGATTTTATTGTAGACATCCACTGAGTGGCAGTCCTGGAAACTAACTTGCTCATTGCAAATCAAAGGTGAGTACTTTGATCATTATAATCTGATATGCTATTATCAAGTTCTACATTCATATTGATGCTGCGGAACTTGCAGCTGCGATGAGTAATACGCTGACAAGTGACGTACAAGTGAGATTATTCACAGTCCACAGTTGTAAATCATACTAAACATCCAACAACATCAAGAAGAACAACATGTTTTATTTAAACACAGTGGGTCTTTCGTAGCCTAAACCTACGATATTAACATATTTCTAGACTTAGTATTGTCTTGCTGTATTTTGGCCGGTATGCAGCACAATGAATTGTCTTGGGAGGAAAAACTTGATCAACTTTTCCCTTTCCCGGGAAACCTAAATTGAACCGTGTGTCGCATTGAGGGTAACTTACTTGTTTAAACGGTTCCTTGCGCATGCATTACAAAAAAATTAATTCAGATTATGGAAACAATTGCTGGTTCTCGGTTTCACGCCATTCAAACTAGATAGAAAACTCAAGAAAATTAAAATACTAATTTTCAGCTGTTCTTATACATGATGAAAGTAAAATCTCAAAAGGATCAACAGTTCTCTAGCTTGAATTTTAATGATGTCATGTGAAAACTCCCAATAGCCTACATATGGCTCAAGTATATATTACACGGATATTTGGACGCGGACCAAGTTTTCAGCTTTCACTTTTCACCCAGTATTTGTATTGCACAGTGGGTAAGGTTGGACTAACAAGACCTTTTTTAAAAAAAAAAAAAAAAAAAAAAAAAAAAAAAAAAATATATATATATATATATATATATATATAATATATATATATATTATATATATATATATTGTAGTATATGTTGGCCATCCCGGAAATTATAATAAGAATGAACAAGGACACTCTAATACTATCTTTCTGATTATTCGTCTAGTGACATATCTTAGTAATAGTAAAATAGTGCTGACACGAAGATAAATTAGTCCTTTTTCATGCACAATGCCAAAACTGCTTTATTTTCCAGGACCATAAGAAAAGACCACCTGAAAAATCGCATGACAATTTTCCCCAAAGATAAATTATTAAAAGCTAGAAAACCGAGGGTAAAAGAGCTGGAATTGCGTGGATTCAACCTGGTAAAAGTCTGCACTAAACCATGCATATTAAAAATCTTCTGGTTAGATTATCGCATTTTGTTTTGTTATTGTTCCGCTCTTTAAAAATGACCGACTAAGTACTCGATACAACATCTTGTCGTCGGTTAAATAAACAGTTGACTAGCGTATTTTATTACTGTTGATTGTTGATCTTGAAATATTAACCTAGCATCACCTGTTAAATAGCGAATTGAAGGAAGTCTATTTCAGGTTTGCTGTAATTTCTACAATGACTGTTTTTCCCCACAGAGCTATCGCGATGCGGACTCTTTCTCCACAGCATTTCAAGCGAGGAATGGTTTCCAACGAAATTTTTCATTGTGGATTAATGTTCATCGGAATTGTACTACTACAAGCTTGGCCGAATGAAGGCAACTTGCAGAGCAAGACATCACAGTCAAGTAAGTATAATCATAAGATACGGTTTGGCAAGCAACGATTATGCTAAAATTTTGGCCGCAGAAAAATTCCTGCTCGTTTTAATTTGGTGTCAGTTCTTTATCTTTATTCGTTCGCGCACTCGGCAAAACATTGTCCATGAAAACATTTTTCAAGAAGCGTTTAATATTTTAGATGAGTAACTTGTTTAGAAAAACGCTTCAGAAAACATATCTCTGACTAGGATCTGTAACTTTCCTACAACAGAAATTAGGCTAAATATTAAACTGCAAAACAGTCGTTTTCGGGCTCTTACTTCGTGTAGAAGACACAGCTGACGTACAACAATAGAAGACAAAAGGACAAAAGAACGAAGAAAACAATGGAGACAATAGGTTTGTTTAGCGGCGTTCTTTTGTTTAGTGTACTCTGTCTTCTACCCGAAGTAAGAGCCCGTTTTCGGACGTTTTCGGAAGGCGCGAAGCGCCGTAAGCGTGATCCTCGAGTGTGAAGCGCGCGAGCCTCACAGGCCCGCAGGGCGTGTGAGGCGAGAAAACGACTGTCGGCTTTCCATACAACGAATTCGTTCTAAGCGGGGGGTCGTATAATGTCACTAAGGTGACAGAAATTTCTTCACAGCTCCACCCAGATCTTATTTTGATACTTTGGATGCCATATTTTCGCGTTAAATTTGTTGTGTTGTCATCGTGAAGTTTCGTTTATTGATTTGGAAAGGACGAGCGTTGCTGTTTTTCTGTAAATGATGTAGGACGTGTCCTTTTCTAAAGAGAAGTCAGTTAAATGAATCAAACAACACCAAAAAAACCGCCTCACGTAGAGGAAGAAAACCAAAAGAAGAGACAGCGTCGGCAATTACGGATTGTGCGGTTAATGCTTTAAAACATAGTTGGGAATTTTAAGACTGGATGGATAAAAACCAAAAACATTTTTACAGCACCACCGTGCTTTCACAAAGTAAAGAGAAATTAAATCAAGCGAGCCAGCTTTAACCATGGCTGCTGACAACGACGCCACAAATGGAGAGCAGGAGGTTTTGCGAATGAAACGAATGGGTAAATCCCCGCATTATTCAGAGGACAAAAGTATTCGTGTGTATCATCACAGCAAGGGCCATTATTTCCCTAACAGTGCTAAAATGGGGTTGAAGGGCCTACACGACTCCTACGGTTCGTGGCATTTGTACATTTGCCGTTTACTTTTTTTTTTTGGTCTATCGACCTTTTTTGTCGCTTCACTCTTGTTTATGAAGAGCACTTCGTGTTATTGTGTTATATAATGGTAATTGAACTGAGTGGAGTGCAATTTGGTCTGAAATCATACGCGTGATTTCAAAATCGAACGAGCGCGCAGCGCGAGTTCGATTTGAAATCACAAGTATGATTTGAGACCAAAATTGCACGACCCGAAGTTCAATTACCACTTTATTAAATCCATTTTGAAATCGCACAATTTTATGGCCTGAAATTTAGATTTTGATTTATTGTTCCAAGCCGAGCCGGGTTTGTTAGACATAGCGCAACCGGAAGCGATTTGACAGCCATTTAGTATGCAAAACGTTGTCATGTGACGAAAACTCATTCAAGCATAACAAACAAACAAGCAGTTCTGAAGTGAGAACGAAAGTAGTGACTCTTTCATGCATCAAAGTTCGATTTTCGTCGCCTGAATCAATGATGGAAGACCTGCCTTTATTCTGCGGTTGAGGCTGAGACTTCTTGTTGTCTTTAGAGAAGGAATTTGAGGGTGCAGGCGGTGTAATTCTGCGATGGATAATTTTCTGTTGAGTTGTGAAACTCCCTCGACTGCACGATGCCCAGCTGTGGATGGTTTTCTCTTTTAATTACTGTTCAATGGCACTCTGTATGATTTTAAGGGATTCAAGCTCGTTAGTATCTCTGCTTCTTTTTGTGACCTCGGCACAGAACTTTATTATGCTCGGAACCTTGTCAAGTTCGTGCGGCGCCGTTATTTTGTTTCAAGATATATTTTTCAAGATGGCGTTCATTCACTGTTTTGTGGAGCGGGTCGAAATCTGTCGAAAGACTACGTATGTTAATTCACAGCGACAGGATTGAGCTCTTGTATTGCTTCGTTTGAAACTACCGCGAACCTGGAAACATGTTCCTTCTTGAGATGGCTATGAATTTGTTGTTGTGTGGTTTTCGTTTGTTTATGTTTTGCTGGACTCGGTATCAGACGGATCTTGAGCAGATGTTGAAGAAAGAACGCCAAAACATTCGTCAAAATAGATGTTGAATGTTGGAAACTTCTTGTGAAGAAGACCTTCAGCCTGAAGGAGCTCATTATCATTATTCAGAAACTGTAATATTATTAATTAAATTCGTCAATTGTCTTGAAAAAGAAAAGACAACAACAAAGTTTTGACCTGTAGTTGCAAAATTCGCAACACGGCTTTCGTTTTCCTAAAATCTTTTTGGTTACATTAAACTAACCTTGAAATCTGATTGGTTGTTTTGTTTTACTGTCCCTTTCTCATTGGCTGAGAAAAAGATGCGATTTAGACCAAAAAATAGTGCGATTCGTGAATAAATCGCACCCCTGAGAGCCAATCAGATTGCAAGGATAGCCAGTGATTTCAAAATGGATTTAATAAATGGAGAAATTAGAGCCGTTAGAACTTTAAGAGGTCATAGGTCTGCGTGATTTCCGCTCTTATCTGCGTGTCGCTTCGTTGAGTTTGACACCTCTATAATTTGCCATGTGCTAGTGCTTTGTTTTGCTCATCTCTATTGCAAGATATGCTTTTAAATCTCCAATTTGCTTTTGAGGGACAAAATATGACGTCGGTTTACTGTGAGCGCGTTGCTTACGTGCATTCTATATTGTCACGCCGGGCCCGGCTGTGATTAGAAGTACAGTAGGTAGATTCTTATCACGGGTGTCATGTTTGCCCTCCTACTTTTTTCTTTAGAGACGCCACAGCCTTACTTCGAGAAAGCTAAACGCTTGACACTATCTGATCGAGTTAATGTTTCTGGAGCTCGATGTATAGGTTTATTTCACCTTTGATCGTTCTAGTACCACAGGATTCGAATGTAACTCTTTACGTGCAAGCCTGTTGACTGTGTTGCGTGTTCACAGTGTTATATATGCCATTGTTCGGCTTAGTTAAGGCAGGCCATGGTTTCGATCCTCCATGTGGATCTGATCAGTTGCCGGTATTTCTAAAATACTCTGTACGTCTGTAGTTGCCAGCGCAACTCGTACATTAGTGAGAATGTTAGACATTCTGCATTCTTCCCGCGATACCCGGCCGCGATAATTTTTGTCTTTCCTGGGAAACTGATACGGCGTCTATATCTTTTTGATGAGGTGTGATTGACATTTGATGACAGATTGCGTCAGGATTAGCCCAATGGGAATTTCCCGTTGCTGGAAGAACGGGTAATTTTGAACGAATGACGGACAGTAGTATTTTTTAGCGTCTCTCACCATTCTCCCTCGCCGTTTTAACACTCGCTCCAGACCTTTTGTTCGAATATGGACCGTCGCTCGCGTTCGCAAAAAATACGACTGTTTTGCAGTCTAGCTAAATATCAAGCATTAGCCAAACCATCCTCGGAGACCCAGGGGCAGTTAGTGGAGGCGGGAAAAAGTCTAAAACGGGCGAGGAAAAAATTCGCGCGAAGAAAAGTCAAGAACGGGAAGAAGAGCCCCTGAGGACAAGGTTTTAAAGGACCGGTTCCAAACGGTCCGGCTAGTTCTGGCTTCTGATTGGTGCCAGAAAACCTTTGTATTTTTCTGCCCAATCACATAGCAGCAAGACTAGGAGCCATTTCGCGTCTCCTTACACCATACATACATCCGAGCTAGTTGCTCGCCATATACTCACTCACAGAGTTTACTCGAGGAAAAAAGTCCAAATCACAGCACAAAATGTAGGGGAGATCGTTCAACATATCCGCTAGAAACTCGCCGCAAATACGCTGGACCTTTCGCAGGTATCGTAACATTAGCGCATTTAACAAACTGAGAGTCTTTGTACACTCCTCGATGTCGATAAAATTTTCGGCGTTTCGGAATATTTCATGTTCGCCGCTTTCTTGGACGAAATGGATTTTTTCCCAATATTTCTAATATCACTTGCTGTGAATGAAACCTTTCAAATCCTGAATAATCTTTCATCGCATTAGCTAGCCAGGTATGTCAAACTCTCACAATTCTGTTTCGAGCGGGATATTAATCGGTCATGCAACATGGCTTAATTTTATTGTGGCGTTTTCCCGGACTGGAAAATACTGGAACAAGGCTACTGGTTCTGGAAAGTGCTGAAAATATATTAAACTCAAGGCAAAAATATGAAATGTATAGCAGACAGTAAGGAGAATAAACAGTGAGATCTTGGGAGTAAATGGGTTAATTTTTTTAGAGACCTTCAAAAATTATTCAATCTGAGTCCAGGAAAAGTCCTATAGAAATTGGTTTATATAGAAAATTACACATTTTCCTCAGCATAAATGATTGAAACTTGAGCAAGATATATAGTTGGAGTTACATTAGGTGATCTGCCGTGTATGGAGCTTCAATCATTACTCTGTTACAGATTAAACTTATGGCTTACGTAAAATAACAAATAACATACCAGAACTAAAAAGCAAAATAATAACTTAAAGGCATTTGTGTCAAAATTAATATTTTGGTAGTAATATACATATGATTTAGTTCTAAAAGTTGGGTCAGAACAAGTTGAGACTTGCAAAGGCATAGTCATGAGCAGAAATGTATTAAATGTAAGCAAAAAGAAGAACAGTATTCTAGATAAGAGACTTGTTTGATAACAATGTACTTTATTTCTTAAACTATAGAAAACCTCATTATTGGTTTATATGTTTCTTACATTAAGATGCACCCAATGTTCAGGATCAATTTCCTGACCATTACATAAATGTTTATTTGAAATTCTAATCCGTGGTAACAATGTTGTGATGACAGTAACTACTTAGGCGCAAAAAATGCCAAGTGGCCTTTAATTAGTAAATAAATCTGACAAGCAAAGGCTGTGTCTGTAGGTTGTTTACCTTCTGTAGGTCCTGTAGTTTTTCCTTTTTTAGTTTTTAGTTGTGCCTTAGTTTACTAGGAAGTACCTTGAATAATACCTAACATACCTGCCTGGCCCTTACGGTGAAAGATTACTCAGGATTTGCAAAAGTTTCATTCACAGCAAGTGATGTTAGAAATATTGGGAAAAAATCCATTTCGTCCAAGAAAGCGGCGAACATGAAATATTCCGAAACGCCGAAAATTTTATCGACATCGAGGAGTGTACAAAAACTCTCAGTTTGTTAAATGCGCTAATGTTACGATACCTGCGAAAGGTCCAGCGTATTTGCGGCGAGTTTCTAGCGGATATGTTGAACGATCTCCCCTACATTTTGTGCTGTGATTTGGACTTTTTTCCTCGAGTAAACTCTGAGTAAGTATATGGCGAGCAACTGGCTCGGATGTATGTATGGTGTAAGGAAACGCGAAATGGCTCCTAGTTTTGCTGCTCTGTGATTGGGCAGAAAAATACAAAGGTTTTCTGGCACCAATCAGAAGCCAGAACTAGCCGGACCGTTTGGAACCGGTCCTTTAAAACCTTGTCCCCAGGAGCTCTTCTTCCCGTTCTTGACTTTTCTTCGCGCGAATTTTTTCCTCGCCCGTTTGAGACTTTTTCCCGCCTCCACTAGCTGCCCCTGGGTCTCCGAGGATGTAGCCAAACTAAAATAAATTGATAAATCTTTCACGAAGTATTGTTAATTGGCTTCAACGCAAAGCTAGTCTTCCTAGCATATTTTAACATTACCATGGTTTCAAAGACTGCATACGACAGTTTCAAGTCCTGTCTTTAAAGTTAAGAGGGAATGTCCACTAGGACCGAGCCATATCAAAAATATGTGGCACATGATGAAAAATCAAAATTTTTCATATTCTTCCCAGAGATAGCCTATGGTAAGCCTAGAAACGTGGTGTGATTT
Source organism: Platygyra sinensis (assembly GCA_019787425.1). Classification (NCBI taxonomy): domain Eukaryota; kingdom Metazoa; phylum Cnidaria; class Anthozoa; order Scleractinia; family Merulinidae; genus Platygyra; species Platygyra sinensis. The sequence continues at coordinate 1,706 of JAHPZR010008827.1, read as the reverse complement.
TTTTCTTGAAATATTTTTTTAAACCCGCTAAAAAATCAAAAATCCCTTGTGGTCCCACGTCTGGTCAAAAACACGCAAAATTCAGTTACTAATACCTTATCATGAACTTCGCTCTGTCTAATCCCCATCAAAATAATACTCCAGTTTGAGCCTGGAAATTTATTTTTGAGGAGTTTACAAGTCGTTTGAGGCCAATTATACCTCTGTGGGTTAGTTTTCAAGGTCACGATGAGCCGCTTAAAATCACCAAAATTCACTTCCTAAAAATTCTTAATTATGCACACTTTTTCAATCGGCAAATTCGCTACCCGGTAAAACACCGAAATACCTAAGATTTTGACGTTTCGAAAGACGAAATGTCAGTGTAAAACCTGGTATAAAAATTAACATCAGCGCTGAGTACTAACGCTGTCAAAATCGTGATAATCACAACACTAACCTGCTAGAAACGAAAACAATAGGCAAGCGTCTGGGATTCGATAATCAAAAGGAACCTGAAAATGCCTTCTTGTATTTGATTTCCTCGGTATTTGGACTTAAACTATGGCAGGAAAGTCATGTTTAAGCTTACCTTCTGTGAAACATTACATTTAAGTACTGGCATATTCAGAATCCTACAAGCACGATAACCATTGCGGCGTGTGGTGTTCGGGGAAGTACATCATTTTCTCATCGACATTCAACCGGTGAATCCGAGAAAATTCAGCACCTTTCTGTTCCTTGTTCTAAAACAGCAATCCATAACAGTAGTAAAGCCTTCTAGCGTCAGTCTCTTGCTTGTAAAGAGAAAACCTTATGTTCTCTTCTCGTCGAAATGTAAATACATGTATGGCGTTTGATATTGGACTTCATTTCTATGTCACGTAATGGCCAATTGATGGGATTTTGTCACGCATTGCCAAAAACTGAATCAAGAGATTTAATAAGACGTTCAAAGCAAACAATTTTTATTTGAAAGCTATGACAACATACCTCTGCGACCCTTCACGCGGTTAGCGATACGAAAACTTTAAAGAATCCGAACGTGAACCGTAAAATATATCGCAGGGCCAGAAATCGCACGAAAACTGCTCAAATTGAATGGTTGTCTAACGAAAAGATATCGCGCAATTCAATCATAGTCAAACTGTGACAATGGACTAGCGCCTATACAGCTGCAATAACGTTTGATTTTTATCCCATCCACAACATTATGTGCACAGAAGTTTCCTCTTCAATGATTTTAACATGGAAAACAAAACTGGTACTTATTCGTTTTAAACAAGTTCATTTTCCATTGCAGAGGTTAGTTTCTCAATGCAAATCTCACTTTGTGCTAGAAATTGTTTTTTACATTTCCATACAGCCATTCTTTTACGTTATTTTGTGGTCTTACGGTTCAGTGTCGGAGTTCTGCAAAAAAAAACCATGCAATGATTTCAAACAGAAAAAAAAAATGACTGATGTGATGTAATCCATACGCTAAAACTACTCATGCATTTCTCTCAGAACATAGCCTTAATTTTTTAACCTAGCGGTGTAAATCCGATCGATTACGTGCTTTGTGTCACGCGCCACGCGAGAAGTGAGAAAACTGATCAAATTGTCATGTACTGAGTGTACAAAAAAAAAACAAAAAATGTTTATCCATTTACCTCGTTTCATTGCAAAAAGTTACATTTAGAAGACGGAGACATTTCATGGCGTGAACTTAGTCTTTCAGCTTT
>JAHPZR010008825.1:10000-12172 GCA_019787425.1 Platygyra sinensis | reverse complement strand
AACTTATAGTACACTCAACAAAATTACTCAATTTTGACTGGTCGAGAGCAGTACAATTAATCCCAAATTGTACTCCGTAGGAGTACCTATTAAGTTTCCATGGAAACGACGCGTAATTTTTGTTGAATGTACTATAAATAAAAAATTACACAACCTTCTCGAACAATTCGTGATTAATAGGTATTCGTGATTTTGAAAATTTCTCAAAATTGCACTCGCCTAAAGGCTCGTGGCAATTTTGAGAACTTTCAAAAATCACTCGTACCCATTAATCACAAATTGTACTCAAGGTTCCGTGCGATTTCCTATACTTACACTACTGTATTACATGTATATGGCAAGGTACATGTAGTTTTTCAGGTAATTCCAAGCCACTCCAATTGATTCTTTTCTTGGTCAGGATTTTTGCCATATGGACAGTTTCCCATGGAAACCGTTTATAAGCCGTGCATTTTTTTTGTTTTTCAAAAGCCGGCAAATTCAAAACATGCAAGCCTTGAGTGTCATGCATGTATATTAAGCTACTTACCAGCCTAACTACATGTAGCTAGAGCCGTAACTGGGGGAATATTGGCAGAGCAAACAAATCTCTCCTAGTTAGCAGTTAAAAGCTTATAAAAAATCATAAAACTGTGTTTGTTTTTAAGACATTAAATTTTATCAACATTATTGTTACAGTTGAATAGTTTACCTCCTCAATTGTTAATCTCTTCTTCTTGTATTCATTCATCTCAGGTTCCTGAAAATTGTCAAAAGAACCAACAGAAAAAGAACTCACTTCAACATGAAAGCAGGTTTATCAGGTTTTTGTCTTGTTAGCCTCTACGAAAAAAGCCAATGGCAGTAATACAATGAATTGTATGTTACACTGGGTTGTAAAAATGCAATTTTCCTCGAAAAGACATCTGTTCGGTGATTTATCCATTGGATAGCATTATCCAATCTTTCAAACAATATTGGAGCTGGGGGTGAAATTAGTGGGGGGGGGGGGGGGGGGGGGGGGGGGGGGGGAAGGGGAACAGCTCAAACACACTCTAGCTCTACCAAGAAAGAGTAGCCTACATGTACATGTAAACACCTGGTGATAACCCTGCAATTACATACGTGTAGCATCCCCATTTCAAGGGGGAGTAGGAATGCTCCTAGTATCTTCATGCTACAGAAACCAGGATTAAACTCCAGCCTGATGGGTCACTTGGCTTGTATGCCAGACTTGCACTGTAATTTTGTCACATACCTGCCTCGTTCCTAGGCGTCTCAAGTGAGGAGGACCCGCACTAGCCATCAAAGAATATCGTGCAATGGGGATCGGGAACGTTTAGCGTGGATGCAAAGGACGCTGGGAAGGGTGACTTTCTCTTCCCCCTTCCCATGACACCTAGCACAAAATTAAAATCCCAGTGGCCCAGGAATCGGGTAGAAACGTGCCTGGGTACGAGGCCAGGTCACATACTGTAATCATAGAGCAGTTTTGCATCTTTACCAGCTACAGCTGTACATGTACCTGGTACCAGAAAGTAAGGAATTCAATTTTTTGACAGAGAATAACTAATTACATGTATGTTATTATACAAGGAACAAATAAGGTAGCTTAATCTTGTTCATGTGCACAGATTTTAGTAATCTTGAAGCTACAATCATACTGTACCTGTTTCTCCTTTGTCCCTGGAATCTGCTCTGCCATTACAAACTGTATTTGGTCTTCATCCACGACCAGATCGTAGTCCTTGTTCTAAAATAATGCAAATACATGTCACATTCAACACCAGTTCACAATAATTTGTACTAGTGCAAAATAAAATAATAATTGTGCATTTCTAAGGCTCTTAACCGCATTGTGATCATATTACAGGGCTTCTTATATTACGCGATGGTGCGATTTCGCATAATCGACCTAAAATCGCAACAAATCGCATTATTCATGAAAAAATCGCACAATTTGTTCAAAATCGCACAATTTCAGAAAAGAAAGACCAAAATCTCGCTTTGTATTAAGTTCTCCGATATTTTTAATCGTTATCTAGGGGCATTTTATCTTTCAAATGGCATCAAAACTCACCTGGAAGCGTTCGTTCATTGAACAAACAATCATCAAGGCGTTTTATGCGTCATTTTACATGTTGGGGACCTGGTGCTAGTTTTCAATATTAGGCGAGTGATCATTGGCAATCC
>JAHPZR010008825.1:0-5000 GCA_019787425.1 Platygyra sinensis | reverse complement strand
CCTCAAAATTCACACTCTTTATGGCGCTTCAGTTGCATCGAATGAGATCAACATGTCGGCCATCCTTAATTTTAATCCCGAAGAGCATTTTGGGATTTCCATACCGCTGAATATTTCCCTTCGTATTCACCGACCCACGAACAAAATGGTGGACGATGGTCGACCACTTGACGGTTCGTAACGCGATCGAAGGAGACGAGGGTGACATCTACAACATCCACACAGAAGCCATCAAGAAAAAGTGCTCTTCCCACTATGGTACAGAGGACGTAGATGTTTGGGTTGCAAGGCAAAACAAAGCAAAGTACCTTCCCTCCATAGCAGCGAAAGAAATAATAGTAGCTGAAAAACTGGGAAAAGTTGTCGGGTTTGGCCATTTGCTGGATTGCAAAGAATCTGACGGGAAAACTATGCAGATTAGAGGACTCTTTGTTGATCCTGGTTGCGGTGTGAAAGGTGTGGGATCGGCACTTATGAAAGAGATGGAGAAGAGAGCAAGAGATTGCTCGGTGAATTGCTTGATTGTGCAATCATCTCTGAACGCTGTTGAATTTTACAGAAAGTGTGGTTTCACTCCTTTAAAGCTGACGACCCATCAGATGTCAGAGCAGTCGTGTCTTCAGTGTCACAAAATGATAAAAAAGCTATGATCTATAACTCAGCCTACTCGCGTGACGCGAGTCACGCATGGTTACATACTGTTGACTCCAGATAACTCGAATCCCAGATACCTCGGCCTCAAATATTCTGCATGTAATGTCTCCCTTCCCCTGTCAATAACGATTTCCCAAAAGTAACGTTAATTTTTTTATTTTCCTATTCCCGGAAATTAACAATCCCCAATAGTAGAGGTCCTTTGATTGTAGAGAACTGAATGCTGTCAAGCCAGGGCCGTACTGCTACATGTAGTAACAGGCCAACCGAGGCACTTGTCTTGGTCATTCCTTTCGTTTTTATTGTTTAAAATCATAAAAACGCTCTTAATACCTAGGAAGAAAACTCAACCATGGTCCGATTGCCTTAGTCATAAGTTTTTCATGGACATTGCCTCAGGCATAATTTTTTTCTGGCTAAGGCCTTGCAAGTGCAATGGCAATGGAACAGCCTGACTGCAGGCTCCGTCAGCTTGAAGAGTTAACACTGATTTTAATTTGTTTTTCCTGAAACTATAGTTTATAAGCTGTGTAAGTGTCCCTATAGCACGATTTTTGTCCCTTGTTTTGATTTGGTTTAATCTGTAAAGTCACACTAGGTGGCTCGTCACGCGCTCTTAAGTTGTCTCACATTTCCGTACAGAACGCGTGTTGCGCTACACATCCATTGTGTAATTCAATATAATCTTAGAAAAAAGGCCCTTTGATTAGTTTTTGCAAGCACTCGTGCTCGGAAGGATTTAGATATTACATCTTATTGCCTGTTCGCCATATCGAAGGAAGGAAAGGTTCAATTGATGTCAACTCTCGCCCGCCAGATCCGGCAATAATGTAAGTCTGATTCACCTGGAATATTTTGGAAGTTATTTGCTTGTCCCTAATTTCGTAAATCAATTGTTTTTAGTTTCACGATACGACACAGCAATAAAGAAGGCGTTCCTTAAGAAGTTTGGTGCGATATCTGTTGTGTTGATCCGTGGATTTTGTGCGGTCCAGTTAGCGGTGGACAAGCGCCGCTATAAGCTGTATTTCTCTGGCAGCAGAGTCAAAGGATATTATATAATCAGTTCAGTCTGTTGCATCGTGATATAAGCAACCATTATACTTATGCCCTACAGTACACAGCGCCGCAAAGAGGTATTCTGTAAGTCAGATTCTGCTTGTAACCACGAAAAATAACCACCATTTATTGATACACTTCATGACACATACATAACATTGTAGTCATTGTGCCCATTATGGCGGCTAATCTCAACAGCGACTACATGAAAGTGAACTTAGCGAGAGGAATAAGAACCGAGGTCTTTGCAAGATAAGGCGAAGGCAATCAACCTGTAGTGCAGCTCCGGTCACCAGCGCTAGCTCGACAGGTTGTGTGGGTTCTGCAGTGCCTGATGAATTCGGAGATTCCAGCTGGAGATTCACAAGCGTTGCAACCCAGACCAATTTCACATTTCCTGCTCGGTAAGTCTCCCCCTTGTAACGTTTATCTTGTTTATTTCCCATGTTTGTTTTTATAATTTGTTGCATTCTTCTGGAATGCTGTAAAAGCTTCACTTGTAGTACGTTTTATTCACTAGTTAAATAGAAAAGTGCACAAGTGTTGGAAGGCGACGATCCCGGGGGCGGGGCATTTGCCCTCTTTCTTCGCCCCCACCCCGGGGCATTTAGACAGCTTATCTGTCCCCACCCCGGGGAATTTGCCCCAATTTTTGTAAAAAATGCTAATGCCAGGGGGTTAGCCCGGAGGGGGGAGGGGGGATGGGCACTGCTGGAATTGACCGATGCATTATCATTTCCCCCCTCGCCTGAAAATATGAGTTTTATTAACGCATTAGGAATATTCTACAGCTGTAAAAGCTGTAAAAATACCCGTGATGACTACATGTGTAAACACTTAACTTTGTAAGAAAGAAATCCGTGTAGGGAAAATGAAAGTTGAATATTTATGCCTATTTGAAGTTATCTTTCCTTTCAGCCTAACCCCAGAACTAAATAATTCCTTTGTTTTTCCTTTTACAATACTAGATAAGCTTATTACAGGAATCTGTACTGATAATATTGTTGACCGGCATAAGCTTGATTTCTACCTAAAGTTGTGATTTGTTTTATATACAGGAAACCAATTATGTGCTTGTCAACCAAGAACAATAATTTAGGGAGAACATCTGGATGTATCATTGCAGATGTGTTGACAGCATAAAGTGTTAGAGTCACTACCTTCAACTGTTAAGCTCATCAAGCATGTATAAATGATTTGTTAGGAAAAAAAGGTTAGTGACATTCCTAAATCCTGTTCAAGCCATATATTTTAAATGTTTGAACCTTAATCCATCACCAGTATCTTAAGAGCAATATTATTGATAATAAATCACTAACACATCAAGCAAGAGCTTCCATACTTGTTTCTCAGAAGTTCAGTATTTACTGGTATTGTTTGCTATGATTTGCCTTGCAGTGTGCAAGGTGTATTTCTTTTTCTTGGCAAAGGTGTGAAATGTTTTGAATTGGGGCCCTGTGCCTTTGACCAACATCTTCCATTTCTGTTGTACACTACCTAATGATTTGCATTTGCTTGTAAATTACTTCTCACAAGGCTGACTGCAGCCGGATACTTCTGTTTTAATATGGCAAGTGTATCCATATTGAGGCCTTTGAAAAGTTGATGGTATACTTTGACATGGAGAACAACTTCATCCCTTCACTTGCTTGAGGCACAAATTCTCATGATCACACTTATTAATCAACAATGATTTAGATAAGCATATACAGGCAAAAACTAGCAATAAAATAGTCCGACCTTTTGGCGACATCTGGTGCCATTGTCAAGGGAAACTAAATTAAATATGCGATTTCCAGAGTAACCAAGAGTCCAGAGTCATTAATTTGCATAAGTCAGACAAAGACCTTAGCACCAATCGAGTCTGACTGTACTTTTAAACACGGTCGTAATATTTTAATAACACTTATTAACTAAGAAAAATGCAATATTTAGTTACATATTAACAATAATTAAGTTACATTGTATATTAATTGGTTGGCAGCAAAATGCAAACCAAGTGTGTGACATAATTTTCTAGATCAAATATCTTGTGACCCTCTTTCAGAATAGTCTAGTATATTTTTTTGTATGATCATTAAATGTAAGTTTTATTGAGATATTCTTAAAGAAATCAGCCTGGAATACAAATTATTTCCTGTCAATTGCTTCAAATGTGATTATTCATCATGTACTTACTTAGCATTTTCACAGTCATGCAGTCAATTAATGATTTCTGTAATTTTTTTCTCTTCTACTATGTATTGTGATAATCATGTAACATCCTGCTTTCTTCTTGATTTGCTATTTTAGGATGATGGCTACAAATTTTTGCCTTTAAAGGGCAATAATTTTACCAGTTTTGTACGTGGGAACACAGAGCATGGTGTGGTTGGCCTCTGAGGGTGCCCTGATCACGTGCTTTACCTGTGAACACCAGGTTCACACCTGTGAACATGTCACAAACATTATAGAATCTGAGGAAGGAATGGAACATGCCTGATTCTGTAGTTGACTTTTTTGCTGAAAGAAATTATCTTTAATCCACTCTAGTTTCAGAAAACACCCCTCGTAAAGAATGGAAACCAAGACCAGTATCTTGGATGACACAAAAAACCGTTAAATAACACTGTTGGTCACAATAAATAATGCGGTGGTTAAAATAAAACAGTTTTGGGTGGTTAAAACTTATTGACACAAAAAATCGTTTCATAGCTCCCTTTGGTTTCAGTAAACAATGCGGTGGTTAAAATAAAACAGTTTTGGGTGGTTAAACGTATTGACACACAAAATCGTTTCATAGCTCTCTTTGGTTTCAGTAAATAATGTGGTGGTTAAAATAAAACAGTTTTGGGTGGTTAAAACTTATTAAGACAAAAAATCGTTTCATAGCTCTCTTTGGTTTCAGTAAATAATGCGGTGGTTAAAATAAAACAGTTTTGGGTGGTTACAATTTATTAAGACCAAAAATCGTTAAATAACTCCCTTTGGTCTCAGTAAATAATGCGGTGGTTAAAATAAAACAGTTTTGGGTGGTTACAACTTATTAAGACAAAAAATCGTTTAATAACTCTCTTTCGTCTCAGTAAATAATGCGGTGGTTAAAATAAAACAGTTTTGGGTGGTTACAATTTATTAAAACAAAAAATCGTTTAATAACACCTTTGGTCTCGGTAAATAATGCGGTGGTTAAAATAAAACAGTTTTGGGTGGTTACAACTTATTAAGACAAAAAATCGTTTAATAACTCTCTTTCGTCTCAGTAAATAATGCGGTGGTTAAAATAAAACAGTTTTGGGTGGTTAAAA
>JAHPZR010008823.1:5000-24103 GCA_019787425.1 Platygyra sinensis | reverse complement strand
AGAATCTTTACTTAGAAGCCTACTCTCGCCGGGAGAATATTAAATTCACGAACATAGAAGAATCGACAGAAATAGGCGGCCGCTCTGGTGAAGACACTGAAGAAGTTCTTCGGAATTTTTTGGAACGGGATCTCGGTTACCGGGATGCAAGGAACGTAGAAATTCAGCGAGTACATCGCATCGGAAAAAGCAAGGATGGAAATCCGCGCCCTATTCTGGCCCGCTTCCTTAGGTACAAAAACTGTCAACAGATCCTTTACTGGGGCACCGGCTTAAAGACACTAATTTTCAAATGTTCGCGAGATCTTCCCCAGGAAATTATTACCCGCGCAAGTACAGATGGCAGCTTTAAGGATGCCAGAAGAAATGGAGTTGCTGCCTCTTTCAGCCAATCTCAACCGGATAAACTGTACATCAGAGGTAAACTGTGGCCGGTCGGGCAAAAATTTACTTGTTAATTAACATTAGATACAAACTTTGTTCAGATTGACCTGTAAATTCAATCTCTCGCAGTTGTATTTTTGCCAACATGCTTTTCTCCAATTAGAGGCGGTCGGCAGCCCAAACGGCCTAATAGAGCTGCAGGCTTTTCTCTTTTATTCTATTTTGGTTTTTTTACTGTAGCAAGCAATCAGGATGCCTAATTTCTCCACCATAAGTCCGTTAGTAATTTTATTCATCTTGTGTGTGTTTTCGTTTTATTGTCTCTTGGGCATAGAAACTTATTTAATTAACAATAGCTTAAAGGCATGTGGTAATTTAAATGTCTTTTATGGTGAAAATGCAAAATAGTCAACACAGACTCCTTTTTCACTCACAATACAACAGATCTGAAAATAGTTTCCCTCAATGTCAGGGGATTGGGAAACAATGCCAAAAGGAAAGAGGTGTTTAACTGGCTAAGAGCGAAAAAGCAATCTATGTATATGCTGCAAGAGGTCCACTGTACTCAAGACACTACCGATATATGGACTTGTGAATGGGGTACAAAGCGCTCTTCAGCTGCTGCAGCAGTAATAAAGCAGGGGTTGCTATTCTTTTCAACAATAATTTCAATTTTCAGATCCACAAGGTTTTCTCGGATCCGAATGGACGCTTTTTAATATGTGATATCGTTGCTGATAGCAAGCATCTGACTCTGGCTAACATTTATGCTCCGAACGAAGACGATCCAAACTTCTTTCAGGTTTTCTTCGATCATTTGTCAAACTTTAGATGTGAGGAAATTATAATTGGTGGGGACTTTAACTTAGTTCTTGAAGTTGAAAAAGACAAGAGAGGTGGCCTTGCCAGAACACACAAGAACGCTTTAAAAGTGATTCAGGATTTCTCTGAAAATCTTGGTCTAACTGATATCTGGAGACTTTTTAACCCGGATGCAAGGAGATATACTTGGCGCCAAAACCAACCAGTCATACATTGCCGACTCGATTTTTTTCTTGTTAGTGAATCATCTTTATGTAATGTGACCCATGCAGATATTCTTCCTGGTTTCAAAACGGATCATTCGATGATTACTCTGAGTGTAGCTTTACACTCGAACCCCAGAGGTAATGGTTTTTGGAAGTTGAATACGTCCCTTTTATCCGAAACGAGATATGTCCAAGAAATTAAAACAGCAATTGAAAACACTGTGAACCAGTACAAAGACGACACCTCGGTGAATCCAGCTCTACTTTGGGAAATGATCAAATTAAAGGTGCGAGAGAAATCAATATCTTATGCTGCATACAAAAATTTGACAACAAGGAAACGTGAAGAAATGTTGGAACGCGAAATCGCTTTATTAGAAAAACATTTAGATAATTTATACAATATTAATCCCTCATACCATATTGTTGCAGAAAGAATTTTTACCTTAAAGAAAGAACTGGAAACCATTTTAGAGTATCGGACCAAAGGCGCTATCATTAGGTCAAAGTCGCAATGGTATAACGAAGGCGAAAAGAACTCCGCATATTTTCTAAATCTCGAAAAAAGGCACTGTAAACAAGGAGCAATTAGTCAATTAAAAATTAATGACACTGAATTTGTCACCACAGATAGAGATATCTTATCTGAATGTACGACTTTCTACAAAAACCTTTACACCTCAAAAAAATCCGATAGCCTCCAGTCAACACTCTTCTCTGAATTGAGCTCCGCTTCTTTGACCAATGAAGAACAAACTTTATGTGAAGGCCCTTTAACCCAAACGGAATGTTTGGAAGCCCTGAAGAAGATGGAGTCCGACAAAACGCCAGGCACGGATGGACTTCCTGCCGAATTTTATAAAGTTTTTTGGAAAGACATCTCTTCTTTTTTAATCTCGGCACTCAACTATGCTTTTGACTCTGGCTGCCTCTCAGTGACACAAAGACGAGGGGTTATAAAACTAATTCCTAAAAAAGACGCGCAACTATACTTCATCAAAAATTGGAGACCTATTACCCTTTTGAACACCGATTACAAAATCGCAGCAAAATCTATTGCAAACCGAATTAAATTAGTTCTTCCAAACCTTATCAACCACGATCAAACAGGATTTTTGAAGGGCAGATTTATAGGCGAAAATATCAGACTTATTGACTGTATTATTCAATACGCCACAGAAAAGAATATCCCGGGCCTACTACTTTTTATTGACTTTGAAAAAGCATTTGATTCTCTCGAATGGTCCTTCATACATGACACATTAAGATCCTACGGTTTTGGCGCTTCGTTAATCGACTGGGTGAAAACCCTGTATAGTCATAGTGAAAGCTGTATTCTGAATAATGGATGGGCAAGTAATTTTTTTGAGATTCAAAGAGGTGTAAGGCAAGGCTGCCCGCTCTCACCTTATTTATTCATCCTATCGGCAGAGGTGCTTGCCACGGCAATAAGGAAAAATACTAATATAAAGGGAATCTCTGTAAATAATGTGGAAATTAAGCTAAGCCAGTATGCCGATGACACGACACTTATATTAGACGGTTCACGCGAATCTCTTCTTTCATCCCTTGCAATGCTTGACGATTTCAGCAAAGTCTCTGGCCTCAGACTCAATGATAAAAAAACGGACGCTTTATGGATCGGCGCAAGTATTGGAAATGATAAAATTCTGGTACCAGGAAAAGAACTAAAATGGCCAAAAGACAAGGTTAAATTCCTAGGTCTATGGGTTTCAACACATCCCGAACTATCTGCCTCTTTAAACTATAACGAGAAACTTGAAAAAGTTAAAGAACTCCTAAGATGCTGGAAATACCGCCGACTCACATTGTTAGGGAAAATCTCTGTTATCAAATCACTAATTGTCTCCCAATTAGTTTATCTACTCTCGCCTCTTCGCTCTAACTACAAGGTTTTAAACGAAATAAACGATTTACTCTACACTTTTCTATGGAATGGTAAAGGCGACAAGATAAAACGGAAGGTAATGATTAACGACTTCGGTGCTGGTGGAATAAAAATGGTTGATATTAGCTCCTTCAATAAATCCCTCAAAACCACATGGATTAAAAAATATTTAGATAACAACAACAAGGGAAAATGGAAAATCTTTTTTGATATAACCTTCAAAAAATATAGCTGTCAAAACTTTTTTTCCTACAACCTCAACGTTAGAGACACCGTATCGTTAATAACAACTTCGGACGCCTTTTTAAAAGAGCTATTAGAAATTTGGGCAGAAGTAAACTTTGAACCCGAAATAGCATCGAAAGATCACTTTTTAGACCAACAACTTTGGCACAACTCCTTAATAAAGATAGCCAACAAAACAGTTTTTTTTCAAAATTGGTTCACTAAGGGAATAACTCGGGTGAAACATCTTTTAGGACCTGACAACAACTTTCTCTCGTTAAATGACTTTCGCTGTAAGTATGAAATAGACCCTCGCCCTCTCAGCTTCTATGGATTAATATCGGCTGTAAAGGCTCTCCGGATCGATTCTAATTTTCAAGATTTGCAGAACACCAACCACGAAAAGGAGCCACTTACAACAAGAATTCTAGAAGCCAAAAAAGCAACTACATTAATATACAAAATACTGATTGGTAACAAGAGTTTAACCCCAGAGTCAAGTCAAAAGAAGTGGCTAGAGGATTGTGGCCTACCAATAGACGACAACATAAATTGGGCTGCTGCCTATCTTTTAGCTAAAAAATGCACAAAAAGCACTAAACTGATAGAGTTTCAGTTTAAATTCCTACATAGACGTATATCAACCAATAAGTTCTTATTTAGAATAGGTCTAAGGGGCGACGGAAATTGCAGTTTTTGTCAAACTTCCTTAGAGTCAATAATTCATCTTTTTTGGTCATGCCGCCAAACATCTCACTTTTGGAATAGACTTATCGAATGGCTGAAAAACTTAAATTTACTCCCTAGAGAGTATACTTTGACAAATCTCACTGCCTTGGGTCTGAGGCCAGATAGCTCTCAATTTGCACTTCTTATTAATTACTGCTTTCTCTTAGCACGATATCACATATGGCTCGCTAAAACAAAAGAAGGTCATCCAAATCTTACGCATTTCATATGCACACTAAAATCACGATATGAAATAGAAAAAAGAAGTGGAGATACAAAGAAATGGGAACCTCTTGCAGGATATATGCGGATTTAATTGATATTTCAAATTATATTTTCTACACCTATCTGTACTTATCGCCTACTTATTAGTCTATTTCTAATCTCCTATCAGGTGCTCATCTCATGTCATCTATAATGTACCACATGCCTTTGGTCTGTCTTTTATGTCTCTATTTCAGTGTAAATTTAAGCTGTAATTAATTATCCATTCTTCGTCTATTTTTTCTTTGCCCCTTGTTGTCACCGTATTTGTTAGTGTATTGTAAGTCGAGTAGATATTGTAAAAAAAAAAATAAATAATAAAAAAATTAAAAAAAAAGATCAATAATAAAACGCACGGTATATTTGGAGGAGAAGCCTGAACAGTGTGAATTTAAGGTCTCTGTAGGTTGGAAATGCGTAAAAAGCATGGCTTAAAATAATAGATCAATGTAAATTATTGTGGTGTTAATTATAGCATGACGTCTCCGTCTTTGACATTCCGCCACAGGCATCCCAAGCTCTCGTCGCAAACTTTGAAAGGTCACGTGATCACATGTTACTTATTTTCTAGCATAGATAATATGTTGCATGTGTTATTAATATACCATTTCCGCGATAATTTGTGCACTCTGATACTCATTTTGAAACAAATTGAGTCTCAGCCTCGTTTTCATGTTGGCAATTTCAGGACATGCGCAGATCTCGAGTCCAGGGCTTAACTAAGCTTGGATCCATATCAGAAATTGTTTGTTACGTGGTTAGTAGTAATCATGCAAAGTTTCATGCTTTTATCACAAAAGTGAACAATTCAGCTATTTTTTGGACGATAACAGCTGTACTAATTAAACATCCTCCCACTGAAAGAATCTACAGTCCCTGTCTCGACATATAAAGTAGGGACAACCTGGATTTTTTAATGTTTTTCTCACTCTGAACATAACCACTTCCTCGCAGCCACAGATCAAATTCCTTTTTGTTTCAGATAGCTTGATATGTTGTTTGGCATAGATGTTGCTCATGTAGTAATGGGCAGAGTCTTCATCCATGAAGATAGGGTATTGATTAACATGACATTTGTAGTAACTTTCTCCATTTGTTCAGGACTCAAACAGTATTAGATTGCATTTGTGGAAGGGGCAAACTTTGAAATTGTAATTTTTTTTCATCTATTGTTGGTGGTGTGGGCTGATGGTTTGACGCACCTACTGAGCTATTGGTTCAGTCGTGATGAAACTATCTAATAGGCTGGTGAGAGCGTGGTCTTGCTCGATGGATGATGCTAGAGATTCAGTTGTTGTCTCCTTTTTTTCTCCGTTCCTTGTTAACAGGTGGAAGTGTGCTGGCCATTTCCTCATATCCAAGGTCTCTTCACTCATCTTGCTCGATTAAAGTGAAGACAAACTCAACAACATTTTACCGGAAAGTTAAATACTTGCTGTTTCATTCCCGACAACATTGATATGTGTTGTCACTGTTATTTAGTGCTTCGTGTTTCAAACCTCATCCATGTTCGGATATTGTCAGAGATGCATGCCCAATTGAAGCCTCATCATGTAGGAGTGACTGAATCCCACTAGCTCGTAGGTGAACCACATGCCCTGTCTCTTGAATGATATGATTTCCTGAAAGATGTCCACCATTGTTTGTTCCAAGGATAGAGTGTTTCTGACAAGTCTCCCTTGTTTCATATAGGGTGGATGAAGCCTGTTTCTATCAAAGGTAGATCCATTCGTCACAGGTATCCTTAAACTTAATGGTCTTTATTCTTCTTGTGATTTTCTACCCCATCATATGTCTTCTACTCAGTGAATGCAGCGTAACACTGCTTTAAACCGCTCTCGACACCTAGGGAATGTTTGAAGTCCATTAAAGAAATTGGAATTACGTATGACGCTATCATCGTGCCTGAGTAGATGATGAGTTCGTATCAATGAGTTTTTTTTTGACAACACTTTTTGTATCTGCGCATAGTGCTAGTCATACATCAAATGGTATTTGTTTTGGCGTGAAACTTCTTTTGTAGTTTGTAAGATGTCAAGCATATGACACCCAAACCCGACAATATAAAAGGCCACAGCCGATTCAACAGGCGTCAGTTGAAGTTTTGCGCGTCTACATGGCAGACCACGTCTCCAACAATGAAGCGAATGAGGAAAAGAAAAAGAGGAAGGTTATACCCCAAAAATCCGACAATGAAGTGAGAGAGAAAAGAAAGAGGCAAAAGCTAGAACAGAAAATATGAATATCAAAAATTTTTGCAACTAATTCCCCTGAAGTAGTCAAGAAAGGTCTAAGAAAAAAGCGAGTGTTCTTAGAGGATGAAGCACCTCAAACCAAGAAGCTCGAGAGGAGTCCACAGTTGGCGATGATTTGTCCTTTTTTCCATAGCATAATGCCATAAAACCCCTTCGATGATAAATAGTGTAGTTCAGAACATGATGACCAAGATAATGAAAGAGTTGTTATGGAGACAGGTTTGGTGGAACATGTCCATAGCCAGAAAATACAGCCACATATGCCACGGATACAATGTGGACCAGCTTGATCCGGCAGCAATTTTCAATTATCAAGTGGATAACCCACCTTTCACTGTGTATCATTTCGTGGCTCACATGGTGGTCTTGCGAAATCAGCCCTGCTGTGGGAGCGTTATAGACGTCACAGACATAGGATATTCACAGCACGTCCCCAAGTTTCAGCAACTGTTAATCGCTCTGATTTGTGGATTGTTTTAAACCTCAAGAAGACAAGTTCAAAGCCAAAATAATGTTAAAACAGACTGAATCTTAGATAGGTCATGTAACGTTGAGAAGTAGTGGTTGTCAGAGCTTTCAGCAACGGCGCTTCTCCTAGCATTTTTTCCTTAACAGGTTGTTTAATGAAAAAAGGAAGGACACATTTTCGCCATTTACATGGCAGTATTTGGTAAGCTTTTGGTAGTATTTGTATGAATTAAACGAGAAAAAAGCTTATCTTTTGAGCTGATCTTGTTTTCTCGGATTCCCACTTCTTCGAGGTACATGCTGTTGAATCGACTCCATGCTGGAATGCACTGTCGAGGTGGAATGCCAGCTGCAGTTTCAACCACAGTTAGAAAAATATGTTTTTTCTGCTCCAAACATCTCTCTTGGTTTCTCCTCCTCCATCTCTTCAACTGTTGGACCCTATTTAGTTAATCTCATTGGTTAGATGAACTTCCCTTACTATAGCGATGCCAATATCTCTATTAGATCATTGTGATAGAAAAACTAAGTGCAGTCAAATACTATAGAAAAACATCATACAAAGGGTATAACATAATATAAATGGTATAGAAAAACCTAATTCAAATGGTATAACATTATATAAAGGGTATAACATAATGTAAATGGCAAAGAGAAACCTAATACAAATGGTATAACATAATACAAAGGGTATAACATAATATAAATGGTATAAAAAAAACCTAATACAAATGGTATAACATAATACAAAAGGTTTAACATAATGTAAATGGTATAGAAAAACCTAATACAAATACTATAGAAGAACATCAGGCAAAGGTTTTATTAAGGTGATATAGAAAACATAATATTAATGGAATAGAAAAAAACATCATACAAATGGTAAATAAACACTTCAATTAAGGTGTCGGAGAGAGGTGATGGTCCTGAAGCCACAATGGTTTCTATTACGTTTAGAAAGGTGGCTTTCTTCATTGTTCCTGTGGGATGGAGATATACAAATATGTTGAGTTGTATATTTTTTCCCTCCTTTCAAAGGTATGGTTCTCTTCTTTCTTTGGAACTGTTTTCTTTACTTCTTTCGTTTTTTCCAGTTTCTTCTGTAAAATTTCCTCAAGGGCATTTTGTGTCTCCTGAAGAGTTCTGCGATCTTCTTCTTGTTTCATGTTTGAAGCTTGATGAATACAGTGGCTTCCTTGTACTCTCTTTTGATTCTTGCTAACAGACTATTGTGATAGATTTTCAAAAATCTTTCATAGGATGCAAATGGCAAATGTATGGAAAACAAATAAAGACTAGCGGCAAGCTGTTACTATTTTAAGCCATGATTCTCTATAATTTGTTCTAAAATAGGCAAGATAAAATGTTTCATAGTAAATGGGTTAAAAGGATTAAAAATTTCACCTACTTGCATCTTAACCAAGTACTCAAAGACTGTCTGATCAAGTTGATGGATGTTATTGTGCACTTCTAATCTTATCATCCCAGTACTTCTTCAATCCTGTGAGGTGCCTTGGCGCTCTGACATTCCTTTTTTTCTACCACCATTCAAAAAACTATCAACTTTGCCAATCACATTCAACTTTAAGCAATAAATTATACCGGTCTGGTTTTCCATGGGCTTTTCAAACAGCAATGACGACGCAGATGTGTACAGGTGTTATTAACATACAGCGAGAAAAACATTTCTATTGCCAGACATGTTTTCACAAATAATATATCGAGAGCTCCACAAGGCTTTGCACTAGTTTGTGTTTGAAAAATGTACCATACTGAAAGTAAAAAAAAACAAAACTACCTACGTGTAATACATTGACTGTCTACAGGTTGGAGACTGGCAAGGCGGTTGGAAAAAGTTTCAACTTGGCAACAAAGTAACTGTTCACAGGGATGAGGATGATCGCAGGAAGTAGACTGTTCACAGCCTCTCTACAAAGACTGTCTCGGGAAATCATGTTTCATTCCAGATAATGGTTCTGTCTTATTTTGTTTTAGGGGTGGAAACTTGATCATTTTCACCCCTCATTAACCCGCCTAATGGAACAAAAAATGTTTTACGTTAATGATGTAGAAAACATAATACAAATGGAATAGAAAACATCAAACAAATGGTACATGAACACTTCATATAAACAGGGCTCAAAGTTTATTTTTGGCTTTGGGAGCACTTGTGCGACCAGGTGAAAATGTTTTAGGCGCACAGCTTTAAATACTTAGAGCACCTACTCCAAAAGAAAACGCAATGCTCCAAAAAGAGCGACTCAGGCTTCGTGTTACAATATGGGCCTATTCTAGATCAGATTTCATGCTGTCACAGATGGAAGAAATGAATTCTGCACATTTGACGTCGTTGTCGTACGTTGGACTGATGTTAACTCCATCAGTTTGTAGCAAAAGCAGCGGCCGGTACTTTGTGAATGGAAGTTCTTCTTCCGCTATTGCATAAGCTACATTGAATTTGATTTCAAGCTCTCGCTGGAGGTGTTTCCGCTGGGCTGTTTCCTGTCTGGCGAAAACTTCCGGAAGTGCTTTTTGCTGCGTTACTATTTTTGATTTACCGCTACGGGCAAAATAACAGTCCCTGCAATAGATGTGGCTCTTACTCTGCAAATGCTTGGTAAGTGTTTCGCGTTTAAAGTTGTCGCACCCATTGACTAATGATGAAGATGCATGTATCGGGAAAGCTTTACAGTATTTGCAGCGCATCAATTCTTTTTCCAAATCCCACTCTAGCCATTCAAATGCCTGCAACCACGATCTCTGAAATTTATATGCCTTTCTTTTCTTAGTCTCACTGACTGATGAAGTACTTGGAGGATTGTTTGAGGATGTACTCTCTGTACTTGTATTTGAAGGCGAAGGCCGGCTGTTTATAAGACATTATTGTTATGCAAATGAGCATGTCACAAGAAAACAAAAGTAACGTTTAATGAATTTGGTGAATGTGGAATGACAACTGTGATATATTAACTAATTGTCAATTTACTCATTTTCTTACCTTGAAGAAAAAAAAGGCCCTTACTCCAGATTGTTTTTTTAGACATGCTCTAACCTCTTGACACAGACTCCTTTTAACCTTCGAACTAAAACTTTGACATGATCATCGATTGCGCAAGAAGCATGTGCTTCATTCCTTCATTTGCGTGTGTCAGCGGAGTTGTTTACAACACAGAACGTGGGAAGAAATGAAAGTTCAAGCCCGGAGAATCCACCGGGAAATTAGGCTTAAAAGATGACGAATAGAACACACCAATGAGAGGAAAATGGTAGAACTTTATTATCTGGTGCCTGGTCGTGTTATATCTATGTTTAAATTAAAATTTATCAATTGGAGTACGTTAGTGTTGTCAGCACACAGCCAAAAATCTAGTCGCATATGCGACCAGCTGATCGTTAACTTTGAGCCCTGTTAAGGTGTTGGAGGGAGGTAATGGTCCTGAAGCCAGAATAGTTTCCATTACGTTTAGAACAGCGTTAAATCATACCTAGAGTGTGGGAAAGAAGTTATCATAGCAACTATTTGTCTCATTCTCAATGCACAAGAGAAACTTTTGCTGGCTGAAACTTCTCTTTGGTCTGGTTAGTTCAGTAATAGAGTCTTTTCAATTCTTGAAATGGTATTGAAGTCTTGAAAAATTCAAATGGTATATGAATAATTTTAATGGTAAAGAAAATGGAATTTAACCAGATGTGGTTTGAGTGTGAATACTATGGCTCGTTTGAAGATTGACATACTTCTTCTGAATTGCCTTTTATGGTTTATTGGTTTGTCTCTCCATAGACATGGCATAGTATGGAGCTGATATTGTCTTTCCAACATTAGATCCTTGAGAAATGAACGTGACGTTTGCGTTGGCTGTTCATCCCTCTGGTGCATTAAACCTCTTTTTCAGCACATAACTGTTTGCCACAGTAGAGTTCATCCTGTGTTCTCATTCAGGAATGAAAAAGCAGCCTTGATTACAATCTCAAAAAAGGCATATCTTCTGATCTTTTGAATGACTGACTGAGCTTCTGTTGAGATGATGGATTCAAATTCCCAGGAAAAAGGATACATCTAAGAAAAAATTGAAAGCGGCTTCTTAGGGTTTGTGGTTTTCCTCCTGTTCGGAGTGACTGTTCGCTGTTGAAGAAAGTAATTCTCAAAAAAAAAATCTTTTATTAGGAGGCTTCCATTACATAACGTGGTTTTCAGAAAGGTCCAATAAAGATTAAATATACAAAAGGTTGAAAAGTACTATACATAAGTCAAACTTACAAACTGATAAAAACTGCAGTTAAAAACTAGAAGCTAATACACAAAGATATTGTCAATGAGGTTAAATCCTTCATAACCGAAAGTGAAAAAATTATTTTAATAGAAACACTTAAAAGGTGGAGATTATTGAAAAAACTAGTTTAACAGAAAATGTCAAAATGTTTTACAAGCTCACTTGTGCTGTGTAAAAAAGTTAGTTTAAGAAACGCGCAAAGGAGTTTTCAAACTCTCTAGTAACAGAGGAAAACCGTTGGGCTCACTATAAAACATCTAGTGCAACTTTTCTCAAGCTCTCTCACACTGTTTAAATGTCTAATGGTACGGTGGACACACTATCTTCCAGGGCTTTCCTCTTGGGGTAAAAATAGCTAAATCCAGTGCGATGTTGAGCATAGGTCAGTTGGTTGAACGGGGTTCTCAAAATTTACACTTAAAGCCCTTTAAACGAAATTCAAGTAATTGTCAGCTGTAATTTATGATTTTATACCAAAAAACAATCTGTAGAAAGCTTATTTTTTTGTTGTATTGACTCATATTAGCATATTAACCTGTAAGTAGAGGTTTTTTTCCGCCCTTTGTTCCATGAGGAACCCAATGGTCTAACTACTACTAGAGGTTTTTTGTGGGTGTTGAAATGTGTGGCAAGAACATCCCATTTGGCAAAGTTCTTGCCACATCCTTCACAGTGCCAGGAACGCACTCCTTCAGATGGAAATTTTGTAGACCACCCGGGATGTTGTGTAGTAGTCTGGTGCTGCAACATGTCTTCAACAGATGAGCATTAACTGGGCCCGTTAGTGGCTCTGTAGTTGGCATGTGGGTAAATCTCCGCAAATGTTCATGTCCAAGGCATGGTGCTGTGTTTGAACAGGCACTCCAAGGTGTCAAGTGGTGTGCAGAATGGCTAAAGGAAAGTATAAAAAAAACTTTCTGTCATTTACAGTAAATTTGTAACTTATCTTGCCTTTTTCAATTTTTGTACTTTTTAATGAAATAGTGTGCAGTTTGTGCCTTGATTACCAATTTTGTGATACAAATGTGTAATTTAGAGCATTGTGGGTAAACAACTTCCAGATATAATGCTTGAATTTCCTGGAGATTCATTCAGCAATTGCATATACATAACAATGCCACAAGGTTTTGACTGTGTGCAACAATTGCAAGAATATTAGGAAATATTATGTTGCCAGTCTCTGAATGGCCACAAACTCTTCCAAGTATGTTCTTTTCAATGCTGTTGTTTTGTTCATTCTGTAGAGTGACTGCTAGATTCCATGCATGGTCGCAGATTAATGGAGGTACACCAGCCTATAACAACAAGCTCTAAACAGGGTGGGAAAATTATGGCCCCTTACTAACTTGCCTCTTTGTTGGGATGTGGCTTCCTTTTTAGCTGCATTCTTGTGCAGTTCTTCATTTTTAACCTGACAGAAAGCCTTAACAGCCTGCTTCCTTGTCTTATTTAGAATTTGCCTTATTTGTTTAACATCTTTACCTACAGAAAAAAGTCATTTGTTACTCATAACTTTGAACTTTTGATTGAACGTTGTTCAAAAGGAATTGGAGTCACGCAATTGTCATTTACGTCAGACGTACCATGTGAAACAGAAATTATCATGTTTGAATTTGATGTGAATGTAAAAATAACAATGAAGGCCAGTAAATCCATTTTCACGCTCGAATTAGAGCTTTACACAATGCCGCTAGTTTGTAATTTTAAACTACTTATCAGAAATTACAGTTTTGATAATACCAGTTTTGAACAAAGTTTGATTTCAGGCAGCTGAGGAAAGAGAACTTTTCGCGGAGTATCATCCAACAAAATAACATTTATTTTATACAAAAGGGAACTTTGCATGGTACTGGCCTATGAAATGCTGACTCTGAAATCCAGGCTTTGAAGTTACATATTGCTTACGTCCAAAAAAATAACTTACCCTCGTACGTTTCACCTGGTTCCATGTGTTCGATGACTGCAAATGAGATGTAGTGATCAGGTACTAATTAAACCCCTTGCTGTTAGTTAACAAGAGGTGAATGATATATTCATGTGTTGTTACAATGCCTTCAAAATAATTAATTTATTCCTTGTAGTGCCTTGGGTGGTAGTGAGCTAAACCAGAAGAATCAGCCATTTTTAAAAGCAGCAAACCTCTTCCCAGTTATATTAATGGAAATATTTCCTAGATGCATGTGTGACATTATTAACTAAATGTGCTTTGCCCTAACTCGCGAAAACAGCCATAATTCCATTTCACTTTACCACTCTAAGTTAATTAAACTTAGTCATATAATTGATAAACTTGTGATTTGAAGCAGTAATACTATTTACCTTTTTCCATGTCATTAATAGTGATGTTTGGGATACTGATCAGAAAACTTTCGCAAAACTCTGTCCATTCCTCTTTTGCGAGTTGGCAACAATCTCCCAAAGTTTCTAGGTTTTTCTGAGGTGCTGTAAGTCACATGTTGTAATGGGTCGGGATGTTTTTTAAAAATTCCACTCTCTGTTCGGGAGTTCGCAGGTCACTGTAGGAAACAAATATGGAATAATGCTTCAAGTGCAATTAGTTTTTTAACCTAATTGAAACGATTAATTTATGCAGTATCAACATTAGTGGAATGTGTGTCTCTATGTGCGTGATGTTATTGTCGATTGTATCTACCCGTGAACGCGCGGGCACAAAACATGTTTTCACTTTACGTCAAACGTTGAGTTTCAGGTGTCAAACTTTGCAGTTTTCCCGCCCGTTATCAGATAGTAGGGAACCAAGAGACAACTGTTTAGCCATGCAAAGCTGTTCTTCCTCTTCTTCTTGTGTATTTCACGACAAGCAGAAACTTCCTTTCTTATTGATTAGAAACATCTTCCCTTTGAGCAGTGTCGAGAAGTAAAACTTACATTTCTGGGCGGGAAAACTTCAAAGTTTGACACCTGAAACTCAGACGTTTGACGTCACGTGAAAACATATTTTGAGTGCGTGCGTTCACGGGTAGATGCAATCGGCGGTATGCATGATAGACAAGAAGATAAATTTTAAACCTGTATATGAGGCCACTGGTATCGATGTTTCTTTCGAAAACCTCCTTTACGTACAGCCTCCATGCTCCAGAATCTTCAGACCAGCCGGCAAGGCGGCAAAGTGTTGGGACATCTCTTGTGGAAATGTTCCACCTCTCTCTATTGACCTCTGCACAATAAAGTTTGTAGCCATACCCAATGTGTAAGGTTATGTGACACGTTATTTAATTTAGTAATTGCCTCTCAGGATATCCACATGCACAAATTATGATTTCTACAACCAGCTGGTTCATATAAGTAATAGACCCAATATATAACTATTAACTGATATATAACTATTAAAGCAACAATACTTACAGCACGATTGCAGTGGTGCGTTACGGTGTTGACATTGAAGCCACCTCTGAGGGTGATCGTGTGGAACATGTCGTAAATACTTTTTAGTGGACTGTTGTTCTGTGAATTAACATGATATTTGGAGGAGAAGTAAAAGAACCAAAAAATAATTACATTTTTCTCTTGACATGCCTTGTATGACACATCTATGACTGAGTTATTGTCCCGAGAGCGTGTTCAGTTAATGTTGGCCTCCAAAAATTCGTTCATCGCTGTAAAAACTATGTTCTTGATGGTCTTAATAAGTTATAAAATGTGTCATTATGATGCCAGAATTAATTGTTCCCATTAAAAGGTGTCAATGAAAATTTCATAATCAGTTAAAAGGGGTTCTCAAACTTTAAGCCTGAAACCCTTCAAAGGAAATTCAAACAATTATTTGTCAGCAATAATTTATGATTTTAAACTAAAAAATCCTGTTGGAAGATCATGATGCTTTTTCTTTTGTTGTATTGACCCTAGGTGAAGAAAGTACAATTTTATTAGCCTGTGCAATGAATAGAGGTTGGTGTATGATTGCACAAGTATCCGTTTTGCGATTTAGTGTAAGGAAGTCAGTTTTTAAGAATTAACATCACTTTGACACGGCAATTTCTATTACAAATACCTTCAACTGTCCAGTTGAGTGATCAACCTGGCATAATAAGGGCCAGGACTGGGCCTCTTCCTCGATGTTGAAATTGCCCTCAATGAATGCCTGAGGCCCAGGTAGCTCAAAGGCACCGCGTACAGCAAGTAAGAGAAATCCTAGTTTCGCCGCACAGTAAGGTGACCCTGGATGGAGTGGTGTAAAGTGATATGGTCGTCTAGAACAGAAGGGCAACACAAATTTCTTAATTCAAGATAACTGCATAAAATTTATTTGTGGTATAATTACTACGGCCCAGCAAATGCATAAAAAGAGAATTGTTTTCTTTTGGCTTGCTTGTTCACTTTAAAGAAGACAAGTTTGTGAGAAATCCTTGAAGAGTAACTGTTGAATTATATTGGACATGTGACTTGCAAACTTTCACACATTGTCTTAATTACCTATGGAAGACATTCATGGCATCTTGTTTTTCATAGCGATACTCCATTGTCATCGACAATTGGTCTTTTTCATCTTTCCTGTAGGATAAAAATTATTGCCTTTTGTTGATAATACTGCACATTGGGAAACACATGGAGAAGGGGATGGAATTTTCTAAAGAAAAAGCAGAGCAAGCAAAGGCCCATGGGTGTTTGTAAGCTAGATCCACTGAAATGCACTTCAATTTGTTATGGATTTTGTGATTTTGATATCAGTGGTATTGGTGAAAACTCTTTGCCATTCTCTGTATTCAATTCAATGCATACTTAAAAGACAGTGAGTCCAGTTTCATGTGGGCTGGCAATGGCGGTGGGCGGTTGAACTGCTGGAGCAGTTCTTCAGCAGCCGGCCTCCTCCTTGGGCCAACAAAGCTTCCTCCTCGGCTTCCCGAGTGGAAAGAAGCTGAGAGCATAAATGCAGCTGAAGAAAAAACAAAGAAATAGTTATAATGATGTAAAGATATCATAACAGTCCATATAGAGCCAAAAAAGTTATGGGATAATGTGGCATGTAAGTATTTCTACCTTTTAAGGGAGAAAAAAAATTCAAGCCACACCTACAACCAGGATTTTGGTACCTCTAGAGAAGGGTCTCTTCAAAAATTCTGAAAAGAACCCTGTCCTTTTTATCTGGGAGTCGCCCTTGGCCTTTTAGGTTTTAATGTTGGGGTAGAAGAGTGCTGATTGACCTAACCACAAATATTTCTAAGTTCAAAATAAAGCTGGCTTATTGCAAATCAGTTATTTCAATCAGTTATACTTCCTTGATTTCATTTCATCCGTTTCATGCATGAATGGTGTAGCACTGGACTATGGCATTGATGAGAGCAGGGTGTTGATGAAATTGAAACTTATCTAATAAACTTGCTCTTAGATAACCCCTCCTTCTCTCGCCCCACGACCCCACTCTGGAAATAGACCTTTCTAAGATACGGTATATGATATGACGATGCACGGGGGGTAAATAAGTGTGGATCTGAAACAACCCATCCTTGCAAGATTCCAATACCTTCTGTGGGATGAGTGCGGAAAATTTCTGGAACTCGGTACTACATAATGAAAAGATACAGGCTGAAAATCCCATCGGGGGGCTGCTGTTGTACACTTGATTTACTGATCACTGATATGTCTAATACACCTACTTTGCAGCTGTTGTGGTGTGTCAATGCCACAAACATCAATCAAGTGTTCCACATCTTGTGGAAATAGTGACTTTTTGGCGAAAGATGTTCATTCGCCATGGTTGACCTTAAAATATCTCTTTAATGTAGCAGCCACCCCAGGAAACACCCTCTTAGGCGAGGGAAAGCTGTTGTTTGCATGCTGTGGATATATAAGATAATTGTATAACTAAATTTTCAGAAGTTGCAATATCAACACATATCTGAAGTATAAAGGTCTTTGCTGACCTTAAGAGAAGCATAATCCCATTGCATCACATAGTAAATTAAAAAGGTAAAAATGATCAATTACTCGTAATGGGGGGGAAATCTATAATTGTACCCAAAGAAAAACATTCCCTCACCCAAGTGCATCATCGACCATTCACATGGATTTGCATGATGGTGCTAGGTGCATAGACCCTTTGCATAAATGGCGCCTTAATTTGAATAACAATACTTGGTACATCCTTAGCCTCGCATTCATGTTTCAAAACAAAGGATTTTTCAAATGAATGTGAGGCTAAGGATGTACGAGTATTGTTATTCAAATTTAGGCGCCATTTATGCAAAGGGTCTATAGCCTGTTTTAAATAGGGCTATGCAGTAGCTTTTCAACTTGTCCTCTGAATTGGGAAGCAAATTGGAATTGTTTTCTTTTCCAAAGATGGCCTCATGCCACTCTCTATACCCTGATGGGGCTACCAACATTGAGTTAACCTAGAAAGAAGACAAGGAAACATCAATAACAATAATTAATAATATAATAATAATAATAATAATAATATCGATAATAATTTTAATGATAACAATAATAATAATAAAATAATCTTCATTAAAATCTTATAAAATCCTAAATATAAAGCTTTGATAAGGTTTTTATAACATGCGTTTCTATGCTAAAATAAAGTTTCACACAATTTCTTGATATGCAATTTAAATAAGGTAACCTAAATGTAGAAAATCTAAAGGAGCTGTATAAAAAGGAAATTAATCAAATAGTAAAAATGCATTAAATATTTGATTGTCTCAACAAGCGTGCTGTATGGAGTTCGAGAAGGCATTTCAGCAAGTGTCAAAAATTAAAAACTACACTTCATATATACACATAATCGATAAAATGTTTATGAAATGGCTGCCTCTGAATTTTGTATATCAATGTGAGCATAATAAAAATAAAAATAATAAGAATCGGTGAAAATACACACAATTAAAAACGAAATTAGGAACTCTGAAACAAGTAGCATGCTTACAATAATAATAACTATAACAACAATAATAACAATAATGCTGATGCTGCTGCTGATGACGATAATAAACATAGGCACGCAAGGCGTGCAAGAGTTATTTTTTTGTGAATAACAAGTTCGAGTAGTAGTGAATAATGCTTATCAGTTAATGGTGTTACCAGTCTGGTCGGTAAAAGTGATTGGCCAGTAAAGCCTTCATGGTAATGGCGGTCATTGGTCGGTTTCGATCCATCTATTGTTAGTTGTTAGAAGTCCGTTTATCGGTGTTGTTTTCGTCTTGGATAAGTCGTTTGTAAGGCACCTGCACTTGTTGACATCTGTTACGAGGCTTTTGTTTTAAGTTAGTGTACCAGCTTTTCAGAAGCATTCGTTGAATAGTTCGTACAGTAAGTTCTCGCAGTAACTCCTTTCATAATTTGAAGTGGTTTTTGACGTCAAAGGTGGCAACAGAATAAGAAAGTGCTGTTCCGTGACTCGACCTGTCAGATGTGATAATCTGATAATTAGATTAGTTTTTGTTTATCCTTGAAATGATAGTGTTTGAAAAAATCTTTCTTCCATTTTTTTCTGAGATATTTATCTCCAGTAGTGAAGAGAAAGCATATCGCCTTCAAGTTTTCGAGAAAACAAGGGGATCGTGTTGTATAACTTCACGAGAAAAACAAAAACATCATGTTACAAACGTTC
>JAHPZR010008821.1:0-25606 GCA_019787425.1 Platygyra sinensis | reverse complement strand
GAAAACGGGACAGCTGGGACAACTGAGAAAATGGGGACAGCTGAGACAACTGGGCCCAATTGGGACAACGGGGACAGCTGGGACAACTGGGACAACGGGGACAGCTGGGACAGCTGGGACAATGGGGACAACTGGGACCACTAGGGCAGCTGGGGACAGCTGGGACAACGGGAACAGCTGGGACAATGGGGACAACTGGGACAGCTGGGACAACAGGGATAACTGGGACAACGGGGAGAACTGGGACACTTTGGGAAAGCAGGACATGAAGGAAAATTTCTTTCACAAGACCGCTGGATAGAAATCAAGAGAAATTTCCCGCCGTTTTTCGATCCATAATTTCTCTTTTTCGTGGTCAAATCTCAGATCTTACAGCGCAGATGGATACACAGACGGATTTTAAGACAATTAGTGACCTCGAACGCCAGCTCAGTCAGGTTAGCATACCAATGGAAGATGTTGCCCCTGATTGTGATTCACGAATGGCTCTCTGTGTTCGCGAACAGTAATGGCACAACCAGCGAAATGTTGTTATGCAGCGCACTAGCATCGACCAGTGCTCTTATTGGGCCGACAACAGTCAGGCTCTTCGGATCATACGAGGAAAAAGGTAACCTTTTTATGGTCGTTGTCGCACCACCAGGCACCGGTAAAACACCAGCCTGCCAGAAAGGTTGCATTGAGCCGATTGTAAAGGAGCTGGAAAGCAAAATTGAAGCTAATGTAGTAATCGACGAGACCTCAACAAGTGGTCTATTCAACCACTTTTTGGTAGGATCTACGGTCCCTATTTTATGTGTGGATGAAGCATATTCACTACTGAACAAACTGACATCCAACACAAAGTCTACCTCTCAAAACACACCTCTCAATGGAGAGGCTGTGCAAGTGTTATGATGGAGATTTTTGGTTCGTCTTGAAGGGAAACAAGGGGAAACGAGTGGGGGTTCCTTCAGCCAAACTAGCAATGTTAGCCTTTACACCCACCACACCATTCTTGGAAAATGTGTGGCGAAAGATTATGGGTGCAAAGAATGGCCTCTCAGATAGAATACTCTTATTCTATCAGAAATGAGAGGGAGAGAAATCGATCTTGAAGAGATGTCCATGGCAGTGCGAGTTACTAGCAGACTATAACGTGAAATCTTTTGGTGATGTGTTTTGAGAAATTTTACATCGAACATCAATGGCCAGGTACCCATGCAGTACGGGCTCAATGCCAGTGCCAAGGAGTTGTTTTTTAAATGCTCAAAGCCAATAGAGGATGCACCATTAAGCCAAGGAGCTGCTACAGGTGGCAGCATAGTTTGTGCAACAAATTCCAGAAGATAAAGAACACTTTGAGAATGGCTTTGAAACATGGATGTTCTTTATCATCGCCTTTCAAAAGTACTGGCCTTGGAGAGTGGTCCCACGCCCCTACAAATTAATGCACCAACCATGCAGATGGCGATTGCACTAGTGGAAGCTCTTGAAACAATCAAAGGAATTTCAGAAATTGTGAGAGTAGTGCACCCTCCTTAAGCTTCACATTTCAATGCAATTATTGTTTTGTATAACCATAATTATTATGAGAGATGTTCTCATCGCATTTCAAAACAGACATATAATTTAAATGATATCTTAATGGTCATCTCCCTGCAGGGTTGTGCATCTTGCAAAATCTAGCCTAAATTTATCAAGTTTGTGATTGGTAATGTAGATCAAAATGATCTCTACCAATGCATACCGGCCTGCATCCTTGCTTATGAAGCAAGCTGCGACATTCATCTAACCTGGCAAACTACGTACAGTGGTTAATTGCATTTGTATAAGTTTGAGGTCCTTTAACATTAAGCCTTGCAAGACATACTGAGTATGATTACTCTTTATATTAAATCACAACAATTGAAGGCCTTCGTGCAAAAAGGGCGTATATCGGTTTTTGGCCGATTTTCATTTTTTTTCAGGATCGAGCTAATTTTTCACAGACTGTCTTGTTTTGACATGAAACGCATCGTTCTGTAATCGCTTTGATGGTTATTCGCTTCATTCTCTAGAAATAACGTATGCAAAAAACTCAGTTTTGTGTGAAGCGGCATCTTTATGAGCAGATCTTTCGAAGGCAGATTTAGACACGACCCGAACTTAAACGATTACTGTTGGCAGCTTCGACAGCGAGTTAAAATTTTTAAATTGATGTTTTGGTTTGTGAAATATCTAGAGAAACAGAAAAAAAAAAAAAGGGCCGGACCTTGTATCGAACCCGCGTCACAACAAAACAAATCCTGACCCACTCTGTACCGCGCCTTAATCGCTTGCACTAACGAAGCAGCACTAAGCAGCGGTAACTGATTTGCGTAATTATACGAATAATAAAACTAAGTGAAACAAGAGGTTTCTTTTGTTTCTCGTTGAACAAAAGGTCTCCAAAAGAAAACTGAGTTTTTTGCATACGTTATTTCTGGAGAACGAAGCGCACATTCACCAAGACAATTACGGAACGATGCGTTTCATGTCAAAACAAGTCTGTCTGTGAAAAATTAGCTTGATCCTGAAAAAAATGAAAATCGGCCAAAAACCGATATACGCCCTTTTTGCACGAAGGCCTTCAATTAGAAGTATATATAAACCTATAATATTATTTTATATTAAATAGTATCTCAATTTTTCCTTTTTTTACTCATTACAGGCTTTGTATTTTCACACTTGCCCCTTAAAAATGAAGAAACAATGGCAGAAGAATGGGCAAAACTCACGAAAAGCATAAATACAAAGTGCAGAGGTTACAGGCATGGGCGGTACAAGACTTCAGTGGAAACGCCTGATGACACTGCTCAATAAATACAACCACTCATGACTACTTGACGCATTGTGCAGAGTGCAATATATCATGTAATTTAAAGAGGCCAGTCCAGAAAGCTTACTTGTTTAGTCTTCACCTTAATAGCAAGTAAACATTCAGCTTTTCCCCTCACCAGAGTTTCAGCAGGCCTCTAAAGTGCCCACTTAATCCTGAAGTAATTCGTCTTGAAAGATTGACTTCAAAGGCTGCCATTTTGAAACTGTCTTGGCAGCCAGGCCGAGTTTATGTGACATCACTCGGTCCAACTCGAAATTGGCAGCAAAGAGAAAAACCTGCAACTGACTTGGCATCCTTCACAATTAGGTCAGCAAAATTCAATTTTTCCCAGTGATTTTCTAATTCACTATCATAAGATTTTGGAGTTTGGAGCATGTAATGTCTCAAAATAATATGACTCAAGAACAGCGATTATTTCCCAGAGTGGTAGTTAAAAGCCTCTTCAGAAGCCATCTCTTGGACAAAATTACGTCACGAAAACACAGCCTGCCTGCTGTCTGAGTATTGTTCAAAATGGCACCAACGATGTTCCAATTTGGAGGCGAATTTCACGGGGAAAACTTGTACTTTAGAAGCTGAAACTTCGGTGAGTGGCTAAACTTAGTGCAAGGTTTTTTTGTTAGCGTTGACAAAGAAAAAAATTTTGGAGTGACCTTCTCCTTTAATTACGCAAACAGTAAAAATATACTAAAAAATTGTATACTAAAAAATTGTAGTTGTTGACATTGCAACAGGTAAGTCTGATTTGAGTGTGAAAAGATGTGTGAGTCATAACAGTCAAACTTTTGTAAGTGTGATCATACATGAGATCACACTTAATAAAAATTTAAGGTGGGATGATTCACACATGTTTCAATTATACTTTGAAACATTTTTCACACATACAATCACACATTGCAGAAGTCTGATTTGAAGTGTGAAAAACTGTGATTTTTGTGTGATTTTTGTGCGATTCACACTTTGTTATAAAAAATCACATGTGATCACACTTGGAATCACACATGTGATCACACATCTTTCACACTTCTTTCAAATTTTTCACACTTTATATCACACATTGCAGAAGTGTGATTTGACGTGTGATTTTAGTGTGATTCACACTTATAAAAAATCACACATGTGATCACACTTAAAATCACACTTGTGTGATCACACATTTATTTTTGCATGGGTGCTCTTGGACTTTACTGCCTGGATCGACCTGACTCCAAACGCTGATAACTGACTTGCCGCTGATATCAGTTGTGTTGGAAGTTACAGAACACGTTTTGCTTCTTAAAACGTGCTGGTGACTTACGGGTTTATCAAGGCTTTATGATGCCTATCAACCACCAGGCAGGCTACAAGGTACTTAAAAACAATGCTTAAGATATTAGTCGAAAGAGCTGTACTGCATCATGCATCACTTCTCTTTGCTTTGACGCTCGATCGAAATTCACGTGTTGTCTCACGTCACAATAACCTGTGTAAAAAAATCTCTCCAGATTCCCGCTGAATACACATTTTTTTTAAAAAATAGATATCTTCATTTTTGAAAAAAGAAAAGGAGCAGAGTGAAAAAAAACTTTGAGCGACCTCGTATCAAACCGGTGTCACGGCAAAACAAATTCGAATCTAGCCCGTTCAGTGCCTCATCCGCTTGTGCTAACGAAGCATTAGTAAGAGCTTAAGGTATTATAGTGACTTCATCGCTTAGCGAAACAAAGGGTTTCTTTTGTTTTCCATTCAACAAAAGGTCCCCAGAGGATGCCCTTGGAAAAATGTGTTTTTTTGCATACGTAATGTCTCAAAAAGGAAGCAAACTTCAGGGAAAAAACATGCAGGACATTGTTTGACACACGGAAACAAAACTACATGCGAAATTTGGAACGTTTTTGACAAAGTTCACTTTTCAGTTAAAAACCTAACGCCCTTTTTCCACCGAAGCCTTCATTTCTTGGTGAACCAGAAACAAAAATGAAAAATGTTTAAAACATGACATCGTCCACCCTTGTCAAATGTATAAGCATGATCGTTTCCATTGATAATGCCTTCCAATCAAGCTATTACTTTTTTTTCTTTGGTACGTTATGAGTGAACACTGAACCACTGCTCGTACTCTAAACATGAAAATCAGTCGCAATATTCCCTAAACCAAATAATGTTAAACATAGTCCAAAAAATATTTCAATTCGTTTGTTCACTTCACGAGTTTGCTTACAGAGCACTTTGATTTGGAACATGCTTTGATGTACAACAAACTGCTGTTTCAAGCTGTTACATAAGTACCTTCAATATTGTTCATGAATGTTCTAAATAGAAACTGTCTAGTGTCAGTACGTGAAGTCACTCAGATTTAACAATTTCTTTGATATATTTAGAAGTTGCATCTACATGCGATCTCACACTATGCGCTTGTCAGCTCAAGGGCAAACAATTCTGACGCTCCGCGATTGAGGTTATGGACAAACAGTTGCCACTCTCGATTAAGACGGAATACGGCCGGGAAATGGCATACAATGCGACAACATGAACAGAAAAGTCGAATCCAAGTTGACACGCTCGATTTGGATTGGTCGGCGCAGCTGCTATGCATGACCTTCATGTGATCCAAGGTCCAAATGTTACGCGTGATGCGCGTGAGAAAATAGTATTCTTTGCATTCCATGCACTGGTGGTGGAAGCCTCCAGATTTCAGCAAAATCAAGTCAGGGCCAAACTATACAACTGTGGCGCATGCGTTTGTTAAAGCAACGTTGAGATTAGGATTGTGGGCTCCTTTTGTCGCCCGCAATAAAGTAGTCGAAAACGCTGATCTACAGGAATATCAGGACAGTGGTCTGGAAGCCATAAAAAAAGAACGGCAAGTACAAAATTTACAATGTATTCAACTAACCTGTAAGTTTCCCAATATTCACAGCCAACTCGGCAATATTGTAGTGCAAACTTTCGATTTTCATCTGCAAATCCGACTGAACCTTTCAAACTAGTGAAGCCTCAACAGATAGGACTACAGCATCCCAGGATGTACCATCAACACGCTTTTCCTTAAGATCTTCCAGGACTTTCCCATTCTCAAGTGATTGCACCTTCTCAAAAAACCTAGGGTACAGCTTTCTAGCACACTGGATAAGATAATTGCTTCTACTTGTTGCCTCGGTCTGGTCTGCCCCTGTACTGACACTCTTAAGGTACGCTTCCTCATCAAAACTCATCTCTACTACCTTCTTCCGAGAAAGTTCCTCTTGTAAAGTAAAAAGAAGATGCAAAAATGATACATCGCCCATTTTATGCAGCAATTAACTACTTTCTTTAATACAGGACTCTGACACCTGTTTACAATAACTATGTCAACAGCACTTAACCGTTATGTGAAAAACAAGTATTCATTACAACTTCACACCGCTTTAAATGTGTCTTTCTGAAATGGCTTACACCGCTGGATGTTGTAGCTTGAAGGCTCAGATTATTCCTTTGGGCATTGCTTTCGGTAGCATCCGAAAGCGTCTTGAATAACTTTGGTTTTATTTGGTTTGAAAAAGGTGAGATATTTTGGAAGGAGACCTCAAAGAGACTTCAAAAGACTGGAACAATGCTGCAATTAAGGGGGTTATGCTCTATATACCAAGTCCCAAGTGACGTCACTACGTGTGGTTATTATGAAATTGCTTTAAAATGTCACGCACACTAAATTATCTTCATTCGGGATGATAAGGACAGTGGAGACAAATGGGACAGCTGGGACAACTGGGAAAACGGGGACAGCTGGGACAACTGAGAAAATGGGGACAGCTGAGACAACTGGGCCAATTGGGACAACGGGGACAGCTGGGACAACTGGGACAACGGGGACAGCTGGGACAGCTGGGACAATGGGGACAACTGGGACAACTAGGGCAGCTGGGACAGCTGGGACAACGGGAACAGCTGGGACAATGGGGACAACTGGGACAGCTGGGACAACAGGGATAACTGGGACAACGGGGAGAACTGGGACACTTTGGGAAAGCAGGACATGAAGGAAAATTTCTTTCACAAGACCGCTGGATAGAAATCAAGAGAAATTTCCCGCCGTTTTTCGATCCATAATTTCTCTTTTTCGTGGTCAAATCTCAGATCTTACAGCGCAGATGGATACACAGACGGATTTTAAGACAATTAGTGACCTCGAACGCCAGCTCAGTCAGGTTAGCATACCAATGGAAGATGTTGCCCCTGATGTGATTCACGAATGGCTCTCTGTGTTCGCGAACAGTAATGGCACAACCAGCGAAATGTTGTTATGCAGCGCACTAGCATCGACCAGTGCTCTTATTGGGCCGACAACAGTCAGGCTCTTCGGATCATACGAGGAAAAAGGTAACCTTTTTATGGTCGTTGTCGCACCACCAGGCACCGGTAAAACACCAGCCTGCCAGAAAGGTTGCATTGAGCCGATTGTAAAGGAGCTGGAAAGCAAAATTGAAGCTAATGTAGTAATCGACGAGACCTCAACAAGTGGTCTATTCAACCACTTTTTGGTAGGATCTACGGTCCCTATTTTATGTGTGGATGAAGCATATTCACTACTGAACAAACTGACATCCAACACAAAGTCTACCTCTCAAACACACCTCTCAATGGAGAGGCTGTGCAAGTGTTATGATGGAGATTTTTGGTTCGTCTTGAAGGGAAACAAGGGGAAACGAGTGGGGGTTCCTTCAGCCAAACTAGCAATGTTAGCCTTTACCACACCACACCAGTTCTTGGAAAATGTGTGGCGAAAGATTATGGGTGCAAAGAATGGCCTCTCAGATAGAATACTCTTATTCTATCAAAAATGAGAGGGAGAAATCGATCTTGAAGAGATGTCCATGCAGTGCGAGTTACTAGCAGACTATAACGTGAAATCTTTTGGTGATGTGTTTGAGAAAATTTACATCGAACACAATGGCCAGGTACCCATGCAGTACGGGCTCAATGCCAGTGCCAAGGAGTTGTTTTTTAAATGCTCAAAGCCAATAGAGGATGCACCATTAAGCCAAGGAGCTGCTACAGGTGGCAGCATAGTTTGTGCAACAAATTCCAAGAAGATAAAGAACACTTTGAGAATGGCTTTGAACATGGATGTTCTTTATCATCGCCTTTCAAAAGTACTGGCCTTGGAGAGTGGTCCCACGCCCCTACAAATTAATGCACCAACCATGCAGATGGCGATTGCACTAGTGGAAGCTCTTGAAACAATCAAAGGAATTTCAGAAATTGTGAGTAGTGCACCCTCCTTAAGCTTCACATTTCAATGCAATTATTGTTTTGTAAACCAAAGTTTTAAAATATCACTATTGAGGATATGCCCTGGTTCCTGGTATGCCCATACCCCTCCCCCACATAGGGCTTTTTTGGTTTAAACTCCCTCCCTCCCCCATCTCCTGGGATTTTCAAGTTATTTAAGTAAGTCTGAAAAAGAGTATCTGGTTTTGCAAAACTACCCCTTCATGAACTACCCTGAAACATAAATAGAAAGAAAAGCAAGATTTTCTATTTTGTTTTTATCTGATCTAAAGAAGGGTCACAGGCAGTGGCTATCAGAAGGAAACTGTGGTTCTTAAATTTAGTAAATTCCTCCTCTCCTTCAAATGTGCTTGGGATTTAAACAAATCCCAACAATGAAGCTTTGTTAAAGACAATTCATGGTAGTACACAAATAGCATTTTGTATGGAAATGTAAGTACCAAATAATAATGTGCAGACTAGTACCCTTTGAGGCAACACTATGATTGTGTAATGCATGCTTACACTTGTGGACATACATTAATAATTAGACCACCACTGATACTTAATGTGCATTTGCCTAAATTTTGATTGATTTCTTATTATTATTCTCCACCTCTGTGGTTTATCTGCAAGCTAATTTATTTCCTGTGGTTTATTTCCAGTCATGCAGTCTCAAGACATCTTTTCAATCAGTAAAGGTGGGGGTCTCTTGATGATCTCAAGAAAAGAGTCCTCTGTTTGCCTGGGCCTTTTACTACTGTAAGGCGACTAGTGAAGCTTTTCATCAACGAGAAGACCATCTTCTCATGTTGCTCAAGAGGCCATGGTCAAGCTACAAGCTTCTGGTATTGGCAATGTTGCTCATATCAGCAAACAATGTGTGTTTTTTAAGGAATTACCAGATGTTGTTAATTCCATCCAGGTGGCTGCATGTGGAGTTACTCCAGAGGAATACAAAACAGCTTTTCTAAGTCCAGATGACAAATTGACCACTGCCCAGCAGGAAGTTATTATGAGTGCCCATCCCAAGAGGCAAGCTGTTGAAGATTATGTAGAGAAGGAGACACCGGAAACAGAATAAATGCACTTTCGATTATAACATTTTTGCAATATACAAACAAGTACATTGGCATATGATGTATATTTGTGGCAAGTGATGAAGTTGTGGGATTATTGTTGTAATATATTGACTAAGGAACTTTTGTTAGGTCAAATTTCAAAAATGTTGATTTTAAGGTTATGGTGTGCCATTATAAATTAATGCAAAATCACCTACAGATGTTAAGATTTTATATTTCTTATGGAAGTTTAAAATGTCCTAGATAAATATTTGTTATTATAATTGCACTTCACAAAGTGCCCGATGGACGCTGTCCAGGTTTTCAAGATTTTGTCATTAATTATTGGTTAATATTCTTTGTATTCCAGTAGTTCTGGTAGCTTTACCCAACATAATTAATTATGAAGAGTACTACTGTAGTGGTATATTGAAATGCTGAACTTCAATTGTTAATATTATTAAACATAGCATATTACATGGCTACATCGATCTACAAAAATTTCTCTTCAAGTGAAATATGTTATGTTATATAATAAATTACATTATTATGTAAGGAGCAGTGAAATACCAGGTTCGTGCAGAAACATGTTATCTTTACGTGTGAAGATATCATGTGATCATCACATGTGAAGATGTCACTGTTGCTATGGTTAGAAGTTGTGTTTGATATGGAGGTAAATGATGGAGTTGTATGAATTAATTAATTTTTAATTATTTCCAGGCCAATTCTATCTATCAAACATTCTTTATATGATTGGCTATATTCAATTCCCATACAAGCAGTTTCTTAACTTTTTCAGCCAAAGTACTCAAAACAGAATATAAGAAGTACCTAACCCTGTCACTCCCAGGAATTACCAGCATATCAATTCTCCTTACAGCTTAATACACTATCAAGCAAACTGGGACTGACAATTAAGAAAATTATCAATTAGGGGATGGTGTCTTCATACAACATCTATTCCTCAAGAAAAGTCAACAAAGGTGTGTATGGTTATCAGTTAGCATAATTAGTTTTCAGATCTTGGGACAATTTGACACACATTTCCTTTTATGCTTCAGTGCTTTACTGTAAGTAGTTTCCATACTTGACGTTTGACTAACACAACGTACACTGTACTAACATACTGGTATAAAAGAATTATGGCTGATACTGGCTGGTTTTATGTAAGTAACGCAAATCTCTATAAGGTAGAGTTACATGTATATTAGTGATCTTATTTACATTTTCTTAAACAAACCACAAAAAATTTCTTGATCTTGTTTTAGCCTATCCACTCTTCCAGATATGTATTTGAGTGAACGGACTTCTGTAGAAGACAGTTTCAGCTGAGTTTGGAAATTACATACTTTTTGATAAATCTGATATATAAGTTCATAGTTAACACTTTCTCCAGGCTTGCAATCCACTAGATCAACAATTTGCTGTAATACAAAACATTCATAATTTGACCAGTTTTCTGAAGGTTGGTTAACTTCTTTTTGTTCCATGTATTCTCTGGATGTTTTGGGGGTTTGGTCATGTTTCCGCCGTTTCCGTTGGCCTTCCATCATTGATACTTGAGGTTTTCTTTTACCATGAGGGTTTGCACAGTTGAAGCATTTGCAATTATTACCACAGCCCGTAAGTTGTTGGAAGCATTTACACCGTGACTTAAACTCGTTACAAATCATTTTGTCCTTGTTTGTAGAATGACCACGTCCACAACTACATGGTGGTGTGTCCTCAGATGGTTTGCTTTCCATTTTTGGTACCGCATTGAGGGCTTCCTCACTGCTCTTTGTCATATTCCATGTTGCTACAGCATCATAATGACCACTGCATGATTGATTATATGCCACATAAATTGGGACAGCTGAAAGAGCATTCAGTCTAGGAACGAGAGGAAGGACAGGGCAGTCACATATGGTTGTAAATAAGATAATCGGGCACCTTAAAATGTTAGAAAGTGCTAGGGGAACACTATTTCCAAGTTCACAGTCAAAATAACCAGGCTCCAGGAAATTCTTAGCAATGTCTTCGTACAAGCTCTGTTCTGAATTTGTAAGAAAACCTATATACTCCCCACTGTCATCTCCAAGCCATTCTTGAACCACAAGTGACCTCAGTAAACTAATTCTGTGGTCTGTGCTTTGCCCTGCAGACAGCTTCAACCCATGAAGGTGTTCACAAAGGGATGAATTACTGTCCCCTAACAAAAATTGTTCCAGCCCATGTGAAATGGAAGCAAAGCAACAGTTTCCATCACCACTAATAGGGATTCTTGTGAAACCATAGTTCTCTAAAATTCCATCCAACTTATCATACACAGAATCACTTGACCGTGCACTGACTGATGTAAATCTACTAAGAATGGCATGCGAATTAATCCAAACCCTTTTGTCACTCTTTATTGGGGCCTTGCTTTTTTCAAAAATGGTTTCTGTGATGGCCTTCATCACTTCTGCTCGTTTGGTGATATTGATTATGTCATTTGCCGAAATTATTTCATCATCTGAGGTGTCTGATATCTCATCATCATCAGAAGGGCAAGAATCATAATTTGGTAAACCATCTTCAGAATCACAGTTTGCTTCCAACAACTGTTTGTCAAGTTGTTTAGATACACCACAAATTCCAAATCTCTCTCCTGTCATCACTCCCCCATTTTCCATGTGATTTTTAAACCATTCTGATATAGGAGTTATGACCTTCATCCCTCTTTTGCATTTACCATCATGTGGCTTACTTTGCATGTGAAGGTAAAAGATAAAGCTTAATAGTGCTACAGCCAAGCATATTCCAACACGGTTTTTCTTCATCCACTTTCTAATCTTTTTGTGGAGACTTTCATTTCCATTTGTCCCAATCCCT
The DNA here is from genome assembly GCA_019787425.1 of Platygyra sinensis. NCBI lineage: Eukaryota > Metazoa > Cnidaria > Anthozoa > Scleractinia > Merulinidae > Platygyra > Platygyra sinensis. The sequence goes on along the minus strand of JAHPZR010008821.1, from coordinate 13,618 downwards.
GCAGGAAAATGTGACAAGCATCCTTTATTTACATGCAGGTTGATTAAGGTTTCAGCCTCTTTAATGGCAGCATCAGGAAAAACCCTCTCCTCGCCAACCAATTGTGTCCTCCACTTAGCAATAAATTTTACAATGACTCCATGGCCTTGGGACAGGGAGTAGGCTTTTTTCTTGTACTGCCAATGTCATCTTGTTGTCGAAAGCAAAGTGTCAAGTCCTTTAACAGAGTCCTTCTTGTGTTTTTTAGTACACTCCCAGAACGCTTGGGTATTTTCTGAACAATCCGCTGAATTGCATGAAATATATCAAGTTTAACATTAATGCTTTCTCCAAAAATTCCTTGAAGCTTTTTGCGGACAGTGCAGCAGTTGTCTACTACACAGCACTCTAGGGAACTTTCAGCCAACCTAAGTTTAAGTCCTTGAAGAAGTCCTTTAACTTTGTCAAGAGATGTTCTTTTGGTAAGTTGCCAACCCAAAATTTCACTCTTTTCATTCATGACAATAAAAAGGGAGTCAAACATTTTTTTCCAGACTTTGTGTTCCCAGTAACCTACATTTGCAGAGGCTTTAAAGGTATGGTCATTTTCCACATTTTACACTAATATGTTGCCAGTACATTTCTTCAGTCTCCAAAAATGACCTCAGAAATATCCGAGTTATTAGCTCTTGTCCAGGAAACCTTTTATTGATTTCAAAGTATGGTATTCCCGAGCACTGTCTGATTGGTGTGTGGTGTCCTTTATGCAAATTGATGAGCAATCGTTCAATATCTGTTATACCTATTCCACTCTGAATAGTTATAGAAACATAATCATATAGCTCTCTTGTCACCCCAGACTTGTGAAACAAAACGAAAGGGGTTACAATATTCGATGACCTTAACGCCAAATTAATGGAGGGGTCGTGGGCAATCACTTCATGGTGTGAGCTTTCACATAACTAAACGCAAGAAACCAAAAGGACCTCTTCCTGTATACAGTAAATGCTTCTTGGTCTGTCCCTTTTAGTGCTGGCACTTTTCCACCTCCAGGGACGCAATGGTGACTGGCATTGTGGGCAAATAATCAGTCCTTCGCATTTGATCTGTCCAAGGGGATCCCACAGTATGACTGATCGCACGTGGCTTCCATCTATGGAAGGATTCAGACCAAAAACTCGTTGAATACATTTGACATTACTTTTTTCGTAGCCTTGGATAAATCATCAATAAACTTGAGCTCAGCTTCCGATAGTTCAACTGTTTCAGAGGTGAATAATGAAGTCAAAAACACCAGTAACGTCAGGAAAAAGGGTACTTTGTTGCAAGACAATTTACTGATGGACGCCATTTTGAATCTTCCTCCTTGCTAGCAGAGGTTGACCTGGAAGCGAGCGACAAACGATTCCACGGTTTTTCCATCCAGCAGTCCCGAAAAAGCAATTCTCATTCATGTCAATCTTTCTTCAAGTGTCCCAGCTGTCCCAGTTATCCCAGCTCTCCCAGTTGTTCCCGTTGTCCCAGCTCTCCCAGTTGTCCCAGTTGTCCCAGTTGTCCCAGCTGCCCCAGTTGCCCCTGTTGTCCCTGTTGTCCCAGCTGTCCTGTTGTCCCAGCTGCCCTAATTGTCCCAGCTGCCCTAGTTGACCCCGTTGTCCCAGCTGTCCCCGTTGTCCCAATTGGCCCAGTTGCCCCAGCTGTTCCCGTTGTCCCAGCTGTCCCTGTTGTCCCAGCTGTCCCAGCTGTCCCCGTTGTCCCCATTGTCCCAATTGGCCCAGTTGTCCCAGCTGTCCCAGCTGTCCCCATTTTCCCAGTTGTCCCAGCTGTCTCCATTGTCCCATTTGTCTCCACTGTCCTTATCATCCCGAATGAAGATAATTTAGTGTGCGTGACATTTTAAAGCAATTTCATAATAACCACACGTAGTGACGTCACTCGGGACTTGGTATATGGAGCATAACCCAATTAAGGGACCATGGGCGAACTGACTTGTGACTTGTAATCCGAAGTAATCACCGCGGACATTTTATAGATTTGGCTTCTTCACAACGTATTTTCAAATTTTGTAAGCTTAGGCTTGTGTATTTTTGAATACAGATCATATCGAGAGCTTTAAAAAGAGATCTTGAACGAGTTGTTTTGGTCACGGAACGCCAAAATTAGATTTTTTTGTAGAGCAGCAGCCATAGTTTATTTACCAAAAAAACTCAGCGAGTATTATAATTTTACTCCATGCAGCCACATTTAACCCCTCTCATAAGTGGAAATTTGGACAATCGCGGCGTGTAACTTGTTAAGTTTTAATTTACAATAAACAATCAATTGAGGCTTTTTTTATCGTGTATATATTTGTTTTGTTTCGATTCGAGTGAGTACACTTCAGTCGCAAATATTTTACACAGGGAATGTTAAAGCAAAGGCAACGAGAAACAAAACAAGGTAACAAAAGATCAGCAAATAAAAATGTTTAGCACCAAAGTCGCCTTGCCACACACAACAAGTTTTGTAACTGCTGCTTTTTACTAAGGTAAATATACTCCATGGTCATAAATTCAATTCGCATCCACTCCCATGTCTTGGAAAAAGAAACCCTCTCTTGATCGAAATGATGACTCAGAAAAGTTAAAAAGGCGATTATATAGAATTTTCAACCTTTACTCTTTAAGGCCTTCAAAAAATTGTTCACTTGAACGCGATTCTTGTAACCAAAATTTCGCTGAGAGCGTAAAGATTGACTGATGTGTCTGGTCGCTCGGTGGTAATTGACAAAAACCTCCCTTCGTCAATAAAGATATCTTGTTCAAGTTTGAAATTGACAAGAATGGTGGCACCAGCTGTTGTAACACATTCTATGAATTTAAAATCAATCAAGCAGACATTATCGTAGTCCCTAGGGTTTTATTTCTTCTCTGTTAACAAAAGAAAAATATCTCACCGACATCAAAGAGCTTGCGATCTTCGGAAACATGCCATGTTGTCGGCAGAACATCGTTATGAATAAATGATGAGTAAGAACAATAGTGTGAATATATGAATGCTCAATGACCCCAGAATTTGGGGTACACACTTAAAGCGGCGTGAAGTTGTCATGAATTTCAAATATGTTTGAACTGTGCATATGCTACTTTTTATGCATACACACTTCCCTTTAATATAGTTACAAATATATTGCATATTTAAACAGTTATCTTCCACACTGAAGATGGGTTAAACACCCGAAACGTCTGTGTTGATAGACAATTTTGACCCTTGATAATTATTTCTTGAAATATCAACTTAATAAATTAGACTTATCTCCATCATTTGATGGCGTCATTTGAGTCAAATCCACCTATGGGATCCTCCTTTTTGGAATGCCTGATGCTTCAGTAATAGTAGTGCTGCAGACATTAAAAGGTAACAAATATCTGTTTCATTATGTTCAAACATGCAGGGTGATAATCCCACAATGAATAAATGTGTTAATTATTTTTTCTGGTGGTTTGACAGCATTTTTGGTTCCTAACACATAGTCATGTACTTAAATGTACTTACATGTTTATGTGTACATAATCTAAGTAGGTCAAGGAAACCAAGCAGTGTCATAATATATATCAATTTGTTAATCATTCTAAGGTGATCGTTTGGCTGCCAAAAATATGTATAAAATGTCAGGATGTGCATCTACTGTTGCCTCATCAATGATAGCTAAATTAATGTAATGTAGTCCTTGTAAATGTATAATTAAATGAATTGTGTAAATACTTCTAAATCAGTTGAATTACAACTTACTTCCATTATCAGTGAAATCAGCTTGTGGGGAGATGGCTGTCTTGGGAGTTGCTTTTGCTGTTGCTGTTGATGGCCCTATAGCGATAGAAAGAGCACAAATCTACTGCTACCTATGAAGCAGCCACTCACTGTTTTGAGCATGGCTAGTTTAAGTACAAGTTACTAGAAATAATATTACTTTATATATGTTAATATGTCAGCACCATATAGACAAAGGCGTTCTGAATCACTTGGTATATACTGCTAGACTTATAGTCAGGACAAGAGGCAGACCTATGTAATATGTTTATCATACCTGATTATTCAACCAAAAAGTAAACTTTCTTTTTTTTTCCCTCCAGAAGAGAAATGTCTCAACAGCTCCTCTCCACCTAGCAGACCTTTAGCCAAAGTGGGCACTGAGTGCCCACTGTCATATGACTTGATAAATATCAATCTGCAAATGCAATAAAAATGCATTGATCAATTAGATCAAAAGTAACAATTCATCTACATTTTGCAGTTTTGGATAAGTTACATCAACGCGATCCAGTGAACAACCCCCAAAAATGTTGCTAAATGTCATTAGCAATAATGACATTGATCATTCAGCTTTAGCTGAGTGCCATAAAAAATGAAAACGACTATGGAAAGGCGATCAGCAAAAAGAGAAAAAATGCCAGAAAGCACAGGAGTGTACAAAATTTGCATGGTCAATAAATCTGCCCTTTTGCCTTGGGCTTGCCACGTTGCACATCGATTTTAAAATTTGCCACCAGCTGTGTATTTCCTTTTATTATCCAACTGCACGTTGCGGAGTACAAATAATGCTTAAGACGAGTACAAATATCACGCAGTATTCGTACTGCAGAGGACCGGTTAGACAGGTTTCCTGCCGTTGACAAATCAGTTAGCTGGATTTCCTGCGCCAATTCCATTCCACTTTGCATACTTCTATCACGCATTCCCTGTAAATAAATATCCATGAAATTCGCACGCACAAACATACCAATTTGGCGTGTTGGATAATAAATCTCTTATTAGATGTTTTGTTGTGTAGTATTGCTGAGAATTTTTACTCATTGTTTGTATTTTGACTCGCCCTACGGCCTCACCAAAATACGGCACAACTCGTAAAAATACTCAGTGATGCTACACAACAAAACGTCTTATAAGATATATTTATTTGTATCAACAAAATAAAAAAGAGCTTCCTCTCCCCACATTTTTTTAAAACTTTTGCACACTGCGCCCCAACTAACTGGACATCTGGAAGAGAGTAACATGTGACTGACTAAATTACTTCACTGTGATTGGCTGAGAGCAGTTGAATTTATCATTAATTTTTAATTTACACAGTGCAAATAATGTGCATTTATTGTTATTTTTCTTTAACTTATAATAAAAGAATAATTGATGAGAGTTTAGGTCGCCTATTACAGTTTCTGCACGAGTTCTGGTGCACTCTGCCGATACAGCTATGCCCATTGCAATAAGTAGATGGTACGCCGAACATCTTTGGCATAACATGCACAAAATTTAGCCTATATAATGGCACATTAACAGTGAAGAGAACTAAAAGTAGTAAACGAGTATAGACAAGTACAGGACTATACAGATCTCGCAATAAAGGCCCAATGCATTAACCTTTAGTGTATTCCAATTTCTCAATACCAAGGATTGTTAATGCTCATTTAAGGATAGACAAACTAAGTAAATAGGTTTACCATCTCAAATCATATCCCAATAACGACAGGAAGTTTGCTAAAAGAAGCCGCCAGATGTCGGCAGCAGAGTGGCCTTTTGAGAAAAACGCATCAGCCACTCTTCTGTCATCTTGTAGCGCCTTCCACACTTTTGAAGAATGCGAAGGAGCAGCCCTCTGTGGTTTTTTAAGATAGACGAACATCCTTGTCAAATTACGTTTGCTTTGCCTGACAACATTGCTGGATTCCGAGTTGCTTCTCTGCTCCATTGCGATGGCCGGCCAGATTGCACAGTACAGAGTAGTGTTGAGGTTGAGCGGGGTTTCTTATAATTCAAGTATAAAACAATAGAGCTCTGCTTTTCCTCAAAACGTAAAACAAAAGGGTTCTGTTCTTACTCCATCCAGGGGGTACAAACTGGAGGTGAACATTTTCTTCTTTCCAAAAGATCAAAGACCGTGAATGAAACATTTATCAACCCAATCAAAGTTTAGATCGAGATATTATATTTCTCGTTCTATTCAACTCACTAAAAGTTATGCTCGGGACAAAAGAGCACAAAGAACTTTGATTCAAAAAATCTTGTGTTCGCAGTGTCTAACATTTGTTACTCATTAAGTCTTTTTATCAAATCTCGGCAAATAATTTTCTTCAAAAAACTGGTTAAAATGGACTATAATTGCATAAAAATCAATAGAAAAAATAATGGTTCTTTGATTTCTTGGGTTACAGTATTTCTGCCACTGTGGCGTGATGCCATATCAAATCATCTATTTATAGCTGCTATAAACAATCACTGTCCTGTTAAAAATCAATCAAGTGCTTGCGGCACTGCGCAAGTACCAACAAAGGTCTTGTTTATTCTCAGACTTAACAGACTGGTTGTGAAATGCTTTCCAATTGTTAAAACATGCACGTGATTATATGCACTATCAATGTTCAACTAAGCTAAGATCGAGTTACATCTTTCTAGCTTACAAGGCTGTGTATTAATGAATGGTTGATTAAACGGATCCTGAAACATGGTGGCAGCGAAATAGGATTAAGAATCCTCGCCTATCCCTTACAGAGTCACAAAACACAGCTGACATAATCTTGGTGTAGCAATGTCTGACTCGGAAACTACGCCTAAAACACCACCAACTGGCTCTTCGCAACAGCCGCCACAAGCACAATCAGTATTTGTTTAACACCCACCTTTCAGCGCAATTGCTGGGATAATGCCTCCTGGAAAATTAGTTACGGCTGGGAACATGGCGGACAACTGGAAAGTATGGAAACAAATGTGTAGCAACTACATGGTCATTGCTCAACTCAAGATGAAACCGCCAGCGTACAAAGTCACATTGTTTCTCCACTGCAGCGGTGTTGATGCTTTAAAGATTTTTAATGGCTTCCAATTCGACAGTCCAGACGATAAAATTGACCTGGCAATGATAATACAAAAGTGCGATGAATTCACCACTGGAGAACTGAACAAACCTTTGAACTCAACTCCAGAAATCAATAGGAAAATGAAAGCATTGATGCTTACGTCAGCGTCCTTGGCATACTCGCGAAAACATGTAATTTTTGTGACTGCATATGTGATTTGATCATTTGCCACAGGATCGTCCTAGGCATTCAAGATCACCGCACTCGCAAACGGCTTCTAAAAGAACAGTCTTACTCTTTCAAAGTGTATCGATCTTTGCAAGAGTTCTGAAGCAAAAAATTTGCAACTGAAAACGATCTCGGGCACCCAGAGCGAAGATGTACACACCGTGCAAGATAAACACCCACCCTCAAGCCGCCGTGATGACAAGTCCAAGGAGAGCCGCACGGGGAAGCCAAAGACCTGTAAATCCTGTGGCAAAGGACATCCTTTCGAAAAAGCAAAGTGTCCAGCATGAGGCACGAAATGTACAAAGTGTAGTGGCAGAAATCACTTTGCAATAACCTGTACAACTCCGACCAAAAAAGTGTACAACCTGAGAGATGAATCCTCCAATGACAGTGATATGGAGTACATTACAAGCATTGTTGCACAAGCGGAAATGATACACGCCGTCACGCATGAGCATGATTATTCAAACGTAATTTACACTGAGATGCTTGTGGACAAAACAGAAGTGAAATTTCAAGTAGACAGCAGCACCTTGGTGAATGTCATTTCCGCCGACTTTGTGGCTGATAAGAAGCTTAAGCCCACCACAAAGACGCTTTGCATGTGGAACAACGCAACACTAAAGCCACTGGGTTCCTGTCGATTAATTCTTCATAATCCAAAGAATAAGAAGAAGTTCTGGGTGGAATTCCTTGTTGTTGACAGGCAACTGAACCCACTTATAGGAGCAAAGGCAGCTCAACAGATGGGCCTAATTACTGTCAACACACCAAACTTCAACATCGCAAAACCACCTGAACGACCAAGGACAGGGATTAAGAATGTGCAGACGGCTGATGAGATAGTAGCAGGCTACCCAGAGGTGTTCCAAAGGGAGCTGGGAGCACTACCAGGAATAGTTCACCTTGAAGTCAAACATGGTGCAACTCCCGTTGTCGCACCGCCTTGCCGTGCCCCCACATCACTCGAAAAGAAGCCGAAGATAGAATTGGACTGACTACAGCAGTTGGAGGTCATAGCTCCAATCAATGAGCCCACTCCATGGGTTAGCAGTCTTGCTGTGGCTGTGGAGAAATCTGGAGCGCTGAGAATCTGTTCGACCCCAGGCCACTTAACACCCCCTTGAAGAGAGAAAGGTATCAGGTTCCTGTGCTTGACGACATACTCCCGGAGCTCTCAAAAGCAAGAGTATTCTTGACAGTTGACCTCAAATCGGGATACTGGCACTGCGTCCTCACCCCTGAGTCAAGTGTACTCACGGCCTTTGCAACACCCTATAGAAGGTACAGATGGATTTGTTTGCCTTTTGGTCTCTCCGCCTCCTCCGAGATATTCCAGAAGCATTTAACTCGTGGACTGGAAAACCTACCTGGTGTTCTGTGCATTGCGGATGACATCCTCATTTATGGCACCAGAGAGACCGATGAAGAAGCCACTGCAAACCACGACAGAAGTCTACAAGATCTCCTTCAAAGCTGCAAGGACTGCGGCATTGTCCTTAAGGGAGCTACATCATGACCCGTGCATGTACGAGATTTGGCTCCGTTCTCATTGAGATTCAAATGCATCTGCCATCTTGAATTTATCGGAGTTGTCAAATTTTGTACGAATTTAGCCCTTTCTGCTTAAAATTGTTAGGTCATTTTGTCGCCTGTGTGAGTTCCTCTTCGTCGATTTACTTACCTTATTGGTACTAATTTTCGCAGGTACTTAATTTCGTGAAAAAAAAGGTCAGCATATTTTGGGGGTCTTTATTTTAGCGATTTGGGTGCAAAACTATTTTCTTAGGGAATTAATTTTTGCGAAAATGAAAAAGAAAACATATTTCGAGAATTTTACACTTCTTATTGCTGAAAATCATCAACTCATAACAAAACCAAATTAAACTATAGAAACCGCATCTGTACCATTAGGCATAGTCAAAGACATTATCATCATGCTTAACGTTCTTTGCAATTGCATACATATTTACATTGTACCTTGGTAAATAAATAAATAAATAAATAAACCTTTATTTACCCTCGGCAGTGTTTATAGCACAAGTGCTAGTGGGGCCGAGCAAACAACTGAAACAAATAACTCAAACTGAACATAACATTGTTAAGAATCCCAACTGGCCTGAGGCAAACCAGTTGGCTATTTACAAGCGTGGCTGAGGATTTGAACTCGGGGCTACCGAGAAACAAATCCAGGTAGTGGTCAGAGAGGGACTTGAACCCGGGACCGGTGGATTGCGAGTCCGACACGCTGACCACTCGGCCACGCTGCCTCCCTTGGTACCATTGGCATAAAGTTTTGGGCCTCTACTCAATTTCTAGGGCGAGCTCAATGTCAGTGAATGGGTCTTCTGGAGGGAGATCCGTTTGTCCATCTAAGAGGTCAGAGATCCCTGCTTTCTCCCATCCTTTCGCGATGAGTCGCACACACACAGGACTAGTCAGGTGGTTGTAAAGGTCCACCAACCAGACGGCATGAAGTGGTTTTAGGACTGTTAGTCTCAGATCCACGTTAACATCAGTGCTGTCGCCTCCCGATTCTATTTGTTGCTTTACTTCGTTCGAGTACCATGCCGTAAACTTGTCCTTCATAAATCTCTTGGCCTCGCCATTGACGGTGAGGTCCAGAGGCTGAAAGAAATGGGTCATGTTGGCGGGCACCGACACAATCGTAATATTTAGCGATGCCAATTTCTTCGAAACCTCTGCGGTATTTTGGCCTTTAAACACATCCCAGATCAGCAGAGCTTTTGAGTCGGTGCCAGTTGAGCTCCTTTCTTTTCCCGTCGACATAGGGGCAATTACGTTATCTATCAAGGTTAGAGTTTCATGTTCATTAGAGTAATGTTTCGGATTCTGGGAAGTCGCGAATCCTTTGGGGAATTTAAAACATCTTGGTTGGGTGGCTGTTGTTTTTCCTTGGTATATGACTTGCCTGGGTAAGAATTCTCCTGATAAAGTGATAACAAAGGTGAGAGTGATGTTTCTCTTATCCGTCAGACCTTTAATTGGAACTGACGAGGAATTTCTTGCAGCCATCGTCATTCTCCCGACGGAAACATACGAGCAAGGAGTTTGATCCGCATTTAACACCAACTCAGGAGGAATCTTGTTCACTGTCATCAACTTGTAATGTCAGTGAGAAATGTAAGCTTACATTCTTCAAACATTCCTCCGGGAACTGGAGGACGAGTGGTTGTTCCCGCTCGGCGAGTAAAATTGCAGCGCCTGTAAATGGACTTCACCAAGTCACTGTAGGCTCAAATTCTCTTAAATATGGCGTCTTATTACAATCAACAAGCGCCAGCGCTGTTGCCTTCACGACACAGAAATTAACTACTCCACCTCTGCTTCTAATGCTCTGAATAAGAGAGATTAATTTGCTGTCGGAGTCACGGAGTATTGGTGGCCGCCCACGGGTGTCACTAGGGATAGCAGTGATATTCGCGCCTATGTTACGCTTTTTCTTCTCCTCGCGTAGTCTCTTCTCATAAGCCTGCCTCAAAGCTCTTACAGTACTTTCCTTTAATGTTGGGAGTTCCTCTTTGAAATAATTGATGGCTTTCGAATTACCATTGTCACTGGCATATTTCCCGATCTTGGCGCGTGTTTCAGCCGAATAGTGTTGGTATTTTCCACGTTTTCGTGCTGCTGAAGTAGCCAAGGAACCTTCAGTCGAGTGTGGATTCGCCAAGCTCGCAACGGACGATTCCACAGCATGATATTCGACATTGCCCAAGGAAGTGCTTTCTTGGCTTGGAAAATAGGCCTGAGCAGACTGAATCTCGACAATTTCCAGATCTTCAGAGGCATCAGAATTGTTTGGACGTTCCGTTATGTTTTTCTTTTGAACTGTGAAACCACAACGAAAAAAAGACATTTTACCAAAGAAATTTAAACCAGAACGTGGCCGTCTTCGCAGCGCTGTCACGCCAATAAAAGGAACAGGAAGGCTATTATGTATTGTTGTTGGTTCAACAATCTCAGTTTACAGATACGTGTTAGCTGTCACAACAGACCACCCACAGAGTGGAACAGCAAACACACCAGATTCCAATGGCGAGCAGAGATCACAGTGGGTCTATCACGTATTCGTTTAAGTGCGGTCTCCGCGGGTTTCACGTTTATAAAGAGGTTTGGAGTCCGATTGTTGGAGAGCCATTGAAATGCTGCTACGAGAGAAATAACTGTTACAATCGCTATGCTATTGCCGCGACCAAGCGCCTTCGAGGCCATCTTGCCGACTCTACAGTTGATGACTTGCGCAGCGAAATTTCCAGAGCAACACGCTTTTTCCTACTCAGAGGAGGGGTTGTTTGCGCTAAAGTCATCGACAAGAACCGAAGAAGATCTCCCCTAGTGCAAGGAGGATTGGAAATTCCGGTACAAGTTACAGCGGAGATGGATCTTACCGAAAGGAACAAGGCAATACTTGAAAAGTATAGACAGATTGTTGTTTCAAATTACAAAGAACCCGGGATGGATGGCAATTTCGATGACCGTACAAAAGAGGTGCTGAAAGAACTTGAAGATGACGGTAGCGATACAGATGAAGAGGTTCAAAGCAACACAGATAGTGAAATTTGATTGTTAAACTGTTTTCTTCATCTTTTCTTCTTCATCACTGTTTTCTTCACACATTAAACTTTCACATTACAGCTTGCACACATTATACGTAGGCGTGTTTCTTCATTAAATTGAGAAAACTAGAAATATAGGAGGGTTTTAAATTTTGCGACATTAAATTTCGCGGGAATTTTTTTTTTTGCGTCGCTTTAAGTTCGCGATTTTTTTTAAATCGCGAAATTAAAGCGACGCAAAAATTAATACCAATAAGGTATCATCTAACCCGATGAATTTTACATTAAATTTTTGAAATTCTACATTTTCTAGGATTTACATCACGCTAATGATCAGGTATATAGGTTAAGTTCACGATATATCACGTGGATCTTCTACTTACAGAGCAAGCAGCCCAAGACAACGTTCAAAAAGCCCATCAGATAAGTTCTGCAATTGATTGTAGGATACGTTCCTACAAAAGAAACATAATACAACACGTTCTAAAAACAAACGGGATATTCTAAAACGTAATTTCTGGAACAAATAAAGTAAAACCGCCTAATTTTTTCCAGACGAAATTAGCAAATCTGGCATTAAATGCCCTTTATGGCTATTATTTTGCCACTGTGGTAAAAGTTTTGGCACAATTTCACATAAACTGCTTAAATTTTGCCACGGGTAACAAAAATGAGACCTGGTTAGGAATGCGTAAATTACCGAAATCCTTACCAGGACAGGAGCTTTAAAGACAGCTATGGTAAAAATGTCAAGAGAGGTCAACATTTTTGCCAAGATCTAGTTGCAAGAATCAGCTTTGAAAAGGCGTTTTTTGCAAGGAAGGCATCAAATATGGTAAAAAGTAAGCCTAAACGTCCATTTTTGGTCAAAAGCATGTATGAGGCCGCTTTCTCTTGGCATGAAACAACGGTAATTTTGCTAATTTTGCCGATTTTAAAAAGGTTTGGCAAATTTATCAGTAATTCAGGTAACCTCTGCCAATTTTTTCTTTTACGAGACATATGGCAAGGTACATGGAAATTTCCCTGTACCTTGCATCAACGGATTGGGTAAGGTACATGGAAATTTCCATGTACCTTGCAAGGAAACACATAGCAAGGTACATGGAAATTTCCATGTACCTTGCAATAACGGATTGGGTAAGGTACATGGAAATTTCCATGTACCTTGCAACTAAACACACAACAAGGTACGTGGAAATTTCCATGTACCTGTGCAACGAAACATATGGCAAGGTACATGGAAATTTCCATGTACCTTGGGATGAAACATATGGCAAGGTACATGGAAATTTCCATGTACCTTGCAACGAGACATATGACAAGGTACGTGGAAATTTCCATGTACCCTTGCAACGAAACATATGGCAAGGTACATGGAAATTTCCATGTACCTTGCGATAAAACGTATGGCAAGGTACATGGAAATTTCCATGTACCTTAAGATGAAACATATGGCAAGGTACATGGAAATTTCCATGTACCTTGCGATGAAACATATCGCAAGGAACATGGAAATTTCCATGTACCTCAGTTATGGCTACACTAACAAAACGTACATGGAAAGGTTTGTGTACGTTACACATAAACAAGCCTTTCCCTATCTGATGATCCATTGCTCAACTAAATCTTGCGAAATATAAAATCTAAATACAACTTGAGAACTGCGGAGGAATTAAATAGTTTTAATCAACTAACTTTAAGGTACATCAGTATGAAACAAGATTACACTCTTCCCATTTTTCAGCCATGGGCAAATGTTGTATCCTCTGTGTCCTCTCATTTTAAAAACACGTGGCATTTTCTAATTCAGATTTCACTTTGCGGTCAAAAGTTTAATCCCCAGTAGTAGGTAGAGGACTCAACGAATACAACTTTTTCCTGTAGGCCTTAGAATCGCCGAAATAATGCGCTCAACGACGGGTCGAAGCCGGCTGAGACCCGTCGTTGGGCGCATTATTTCGGCTAATCAAGGGCTACAGGAAAAAGTGCTATTCGTTGAGT